>LBNU01032990.1:40932-63718 GCA_014162995.1 Artemisia annua
TATATATATATATATATATATATATATATATATATATATATATATATATATATATATATATATATATATATATATATATATATATATATATAGAATTGAGATCATATAAGATCATCCTTAAAGTTGAAAAAATAAGATCCTTCCAACAACCAATAGGAGGAGGGCAAGTGGAATTAATTACTAAAAAAACTGAAAAATAAATATATAGCCCAAAGGGCATTATAGGTATTACACACATATCATTTAACCCTAATAAATATCATTTCCCTCATTCATATTATTCATATATTCTCTGCACCCACCCCTCTCTCTAAACACCCGACCTCCATCTTCAACATCCGGCCGCCGTCACCAATAAAGCCAAAACATACATGGATCGTCCCGAACAAAGACACAAATACATGTCGTCCACAACAAAGCCACAACTAGTTTCACCTTCAAGATCTTGATCTTCTCTTGTTTTTCCGTTTCCAACCATACCCGCCACAACCATATATGTTGGTGACGGTTATTTTCCGGTGACGGTGATATAAGCTCTTTTTTTCAGATCGTGGTTTTTGTTGTTTCGATGGCCGAAAGATTATTTTTCAGATCTATTGGTGAAGGTTATATCCTGTGACGGGGATATAAGCTTTTTTCAGATCCGGTGACAGTTATTTTCTGGTGACAGACCTGTAGATCTTCGATCATTTTTCGGCGAGGTCCTACATTATATGTGGCGAGTTGCTTTTTTACAGCGAGTTGAACTAGGTATAGGTAGGATGTACAACGGTTATGTGGTTTATGGATTTTTGATTTTTGGTTGTGTGATGTTTAGAAAGTGATATGTACCGGCGGCGTGTTTTTTATCTGGTCACAAGTTGGGTCTCGTGTTATAGTGTTAGCGACACTTGGTTAGTTTTGTGTAACTGGTGTACCAGAATAGTTTAGAGAGAGGGGTGGGTGTAGAGAATACATCATGGTTTTCTGATATGGTTTTGTGATCTGGTCACAAGTTGGGTCTCGTGTTATCTGTTGGGTTCCTTCGGTACACAAGTGGTTCACGAATACATCATGGTTTTCTGATATGGTTTTGTTAACACCACAGCTGGAAAAATCATCACAGAAGAATCTGTTACGTTGAGATACATTTGATACATTTGGGTTTGATGTTTGTGTGAATCAAGATCATATTTGTTTTAAAGATCTGTGTATCAAGATGGGGTATCGATTGTATCAAGAACCAGTAGTTTTTTTTTTATTTATTTAAAGTTTATCAGTTAGGAGGTGTTTGTTTTAAAGATTTGTTATAGTCTGGATGTAAGTAATGTTGGAATTTTAATGTAAATATATTTCTAGTGTATATCTATTAATGTAAATACATTTTTTTTAATGTACCTAATGTATTAGTACATTTTTCTGGTGGGTCCATCGTTTATTTGTTAATATAAATATAAATATATTTTTTAATGTACTTAATGTATCAGTAGATGGTTCTGCGTATTTGTTAGTGTAAATATATTTTTAGTCTACCTGATGTATCAAGTTATGTATAAAAAACTGGACCTTTATAAAAATAAAAGCCAAAAATTCAAAAAAAAAATGACCATATGAATTCTCCAAAATACCCTTGACACCCTATTTAATTATAATAAAGTCACACATTTAAGGTTAATCTCATCTAACACAAATACAATGATCTAACGATCCATATTGGGTCTTACTTTTAGAACTTTAAGTTTGATCTCACAATAACCCTTCCCTATATATATAATATTATATATATGATAATAATATATTATAATATATTATATATATATATATAATATAGCTATATATACTATATACTATATATACTTTTATATATATATATATATACTATAAGTATATATATTAGTAATTATATATTATATATAATATATGTATACTATACGGGATCACGTGCGGATTTTTTTAATTCGTGCGGATGTACGGATAGATCTGGGCCGTCCATCCAGATCTGATCTTGACTTTTTGTAAAAAAAGTCAAGATCTGACGCAACGATCACGGTACCAATTGACCCTTCAAACGATTTTTTTTAATTTTTCTCCTTTTTAGTGATCCTTACTATTGTTGTCTTCTTTACTTTTTTTATTTTTTAAGATTTTTCTGAGCACTTTTTTTGTTTTTGATTATGAGTCCTACGATGATATTTAGGATATTATGAGTCCTACCGTGATATTAACGATTTTACTTAAAAAGTTACGTTGATATTAGTAAAAAAACTTAATATCACTGTTTTTTTTATTACGATATTAAGAAAAAGTTACGATGGTATTAAAAAAAATTAACTTTGATATAAAGAAAGCATGATAATTACTATGATATTAACAATTTTATTAAAAAAAATGTATTTTGATTATAAGACTAACAATGATATTATAAGACATTAAGTGATATTAAGTTTTTATACTTGTAAAACCAACAGTGGAACAAAAAAAGAAACGATGATATTAGTAAAAAACTTAATATCATCATTCATAGAAAAGTGATATTAATAATAAAAAAAGAAGGATATTATTTGATATCAAGATCTGATCTTGACTTTTTTATAAAAGTCAAAATCAGACGCTAATATCACATTACCTTTAACGATGAAAACGATTTTTTTTTTTGAAATTTTTTTCAGCGATTCTTAATTATTTGTTGTCCTCTTTTTTTAATTTTTTCAAATTTTTTTGAATTTTTTTCAGAAAAAAAGCTAATATGATAGTAAAGATTTTTAAAAAAGACGGGATATTTACGATATTGCCACTCCGCCTTTTTCAGATGGTTGACTAGATGGAGGGCTGAGGATTCGTATAACAACCCGATATTACAGCTTAATAATATTTTCTAAACTCAAATTAATTATCTTGAAGTTTACGCGAGTACATTTTACGTATGACTTTTTAGTTAAATCTTGTAATTCGAAAAACCACTTTAAACGTAAACCGTCATTACACAATGTCAAGACTACATAAATCATATGTCATATGACTATTTTAGTCCTAGTCATATTTTAAAAGTTTGCACTTTTTAGTTTTCAAGTTTTACTTAAAACGCATTTGTTACGCGTTTACGACATTTATCCATACCCGTAAACACCGCCACCTTAACTAATACATACATACATATACATGCTTCTACAATAATAATACACCAAATTCAGATTTTTGTCTTTTCTTTGGTATAGTGCCGCCCCCTCCCTCCCATTTGTGGGAAACTAAACAACATTGATCCATGTTCCATGCTATATTGGTGATACAACAAACCCTTATGCATTCATGTGAGTTATTGATAGGCTCAAGGTGAATCTTACCTTTTTCTTGGCCTTGTTTACACGTCAAATGCAGCCCCAACATACACAATTCTAGTTTGATGATAAACATTTATCTAGGCATGAAAATCCTTTTGATAACTTTCCAAAAATTTCAATATATATTGTGTCTACCTAACCAAGCTTTGCACTCATCATTCAAACACAATATACACTTTCTTCTCCTCTCTTATTTCGACCAGCCACAATTAGAGAAGAGCAAGGAGCGAAAAAATCACAAAAACTTCCTTGAGCCTAACACCCATCCACGCCACACATGAATCACATGAATACATTGGAATCTTTCACTTCCTCATATGTGCATACATTAACTTGTGACTACGCCATGGACTAGTCAACCTACCTCAAATACTTCCATGGTAAACTAGCCATTCGTGACTTCGCTGTATCACATCCAAACTCACAAATTTACTATCTTTTTCTCTGCCTATACTCGACTGAAAACACATACAAAGAGCAAGGTTCCAAGCTTGTTTCAATTTGGGTCACTTTGGGTTTATTTTCACACTAAACACAACCGACAAACCTCACTCTCATTTCTCCTTGCTCGATCCAAATACACCAGGAAACCACAAGGATACTTCTGGCTTTGTAGCTAGTATAACATAGAGGGGTATTTACTAGTGGTTATTAAGCTTGGGATAGAGTTTTCTAGTCGATAATTCGAGTCTTTGCCACCGATCTCACTCGACAACAAGTAAGCTCTTAACTAATCCATCTCATATTCCTTATTAACTCTTATATATCATGCATGCACCAAAAAAAATATATATCACCTATATGCGTTTGTACTTCAAAAATCTTGTTTTGAACTTTTCGGGTAAACTACCTGATGTACAACTTTTCTTTTTGCAACTCGCGGCTCAAAATAAGTTTGTTGGTAAAAATCCTTGTTACTACACTCCTAAATAATTATATTACTGTAATAGTTTCAAAACCTTGAGCTTGTAGAAGGGTTCATGTTTGAAAAACCTTTCTTCTTCTTTTTTTTTTTCGAAAAGTGAACAAGCACCTGATGTTGTGTTACATTGGTGTTCACCACTAGAATTTGATGGGTTGTTAAAACACTTGTTACCACACTCAAATACATTGAAAAATGTAACATGTTCAGAATATAAGGCTCGCGGGAGTGTACATGTCCAAAAGCCATATTTTTTTCAAAAATATGTTCAACTATCTGTTGTTTGGCGTTTCACGGGTTTCACACCAGAAACTTGTTTTGTTGTGAAAACCTTGACCACTATATCTAAATATAACAATATTAGTTAAATATAGTCGAGACCTAGGATAATCGAAAGTAACCTCGACATTTAGAAATTAAAAACAGAAAACTAAAATTTCTTATAAAACGTGGCTGTTGGACCATATTAAGGCTCGATTATAGGTACCCTACGCTAGTTATAATGGACCGTGATAATTATGAAAAATTTAGTCAACGTAACCACCTAGAAATAGCAATTTGAATCATGTAAAACGGAGCTATAACCAGAAAGTTACGACATGCTAAACTTTGCCCAACAATCGTTTTTGAGAATCCCATCAGCAACTAATTTAAAAACATATCTGACCCAGCATTTTGAAACTGTTTTTAACCATCTTACGACCCGTTTGGGAGATACCACCAAACACGAAATTTGTTGACGGGCTGGAACACTAGAAGTAGGATGTTGAATCGGAACCCGAGGTCAAGTAGCGAGGGAGATACAGCCGGGAGAATTTGAGCAAAAACACACTTTTTAATATTTTTAAAACTAATATTTTTGGAAAACTTTCGACTAAATCATTTTTTTTACTTGCAAAACTTAAACGCAAACGTATATTGGTGATAAAACTTATAAAATGCATGTGCATGACATACATATCATGGTTACGACCTAAGACACGTTAATATTTAATTAGGTCGTGACTAGGGGTTTTCCTCGTTTTGCGTGCCACATCACTATTTCCGATACTAACCATTCATCTAAGGTGAGTTCATACCCCCTACTTTCACTTGTTTTATAATTGTTTTGGGGGAGGATACATGCTCGTTTTTAACTAAACTTAATGCTTGTTTATACTTAAACTCGTTACTTGCTCTTACTTGAAACATGACTTATTTACTTAATGCATACTGAATTACCTTTATTATGGACACAAGTGTTTAAATCATATACGTGAGTTTATAGCCCCACGTTTATGTGAACTTATAGCCCCACTTTTTACTTATACTTGTTTACAAACTATGGGGTGAGAAATATGCAAAACGTTTCCTGGACCACTATACTGTTGTTATTTTCCTAGAACTATTGCGCAGTTAGCCTAAGCCCCCGAACCCACTGTTTTGCCCACCTTCATGAGCCGTTAATTCCTGTTGGGAAGCGCGATTGATATAGATAGATCTATCGGGGGTAACTCCCCCCGTTCGGTTGGCCAGACGGGTCAATGCGGGCGTATACCAAGTCGAATTACGAGTGTATTGGGTCAAACACTCACTATGGGCCCCTGATTATTATTTATGTGCTATATTGTAGCGCACTGAACTGTTGAGCTTCGGTTGCATGAACTTAGTGCTAGCGTGATAGACTATTACTTTGTGTGACATTATATTCGTTGTAATGATCACCCACGATGCCTATGGTCCAACTTTATGCTTAATACTTATGGTCTACTTTACTGATCTTTTTCATGACGCTGTGAGTAAAGCAGTAGTCACTAAAACTGAACTTGATTTGTATGTGAATGGTTGTTCACACTCGAAAACCTTGTGGTCCACATTACTACATTTACTTGAAAGTAAACTATATTTTCCTGACATTGTGAGCGACACAATGGTCACAAAACTTTCTATTGAACTCACATTACTTTTACTATACATTGTTATTTATACAAACCTATGAACTCACCAGCGTAAGCTGACCTTTTAGCATGTATTTTCAGGTTTAAAGCGATAGCTTACTATTGGAGGCGTTGGCAGGGCAAGGCATGGTCATAGATGACTCTGATATAATTGGGACCGCTTTATTTATTCTATGGGCCTATTTTCCGCACTATTGTTGAACGATGTAAATTGAATATTTTGTTAAAGAAAATTTTTCTAAATGGTTGAGATAAAAACCGTTCTTTTTACTTTGTGTTGTGATACCAATTTAGTAGCACCCAAACATGTATGCTTCCGCTAAACCAGATTTTGGGGGTGTTACAGATTGGTATCAGAGCCAAGGTTATAGAGAACTGGGTATTTTTAAAACCTAGACTATAACTACTTTTACAAAAAAAATGACCCTATGACCGCCACATGCCTGCCTGCCAAGCCTGCTGCCTTACTTATTATAAAACACCTTCTTTTAAAGTAAGGGACATATTACTATTGTAACTGAGCTGAGTATTTCAAAATTCATTGAACCTCAGTGGAATATAGACTGATCGCCTATATTCGACCAGGGACAGTGGGACATAGCCTGATCACCTATGTCCGACTCAGAGATGAATTTTGCGATACTGAGAGTAGTTATAATAAGATTATGTCCAGATTGATTTTCTACTTGATCTCTGAAAGTTTCAGAATTTCTGTGTGTACATAATCAATGCATAACATGAACATTCACATCTACACACAACACACTGGCATCACCATACTTTTCTCCTATATGGAATACTCTTTTTTTCACAATCTGGGTATATTACAGTCACCTCTACCCCAAACCTTCCACTCAATCGATGTTGTACCTTCCTTGCTTAGTACACTACTGAGACAGCCAACTGATTGCTAGCAGCAATCAACACTCTCCTTTAGGGTCGTACTCTGAACTTGCCAAACTCCCCATTCAACAGAGATGCTATGCTCAACAGAAACCTTAAGGAGTAACCTGGACCACTATCTTAGGAACCCACACCTAATCCTTTACGTATCCCTTTAGAATACCAGTTGTCTACCTCGCTACCCTTTTTATAAGATAATAATGTGTGTTGCTATTAGCATACAAACTTTTTTTTCGATTATTCGACAGCCCATTTTGCGATCGTTCTACAAAATGTCTTACTGCTATTTCATGAAATTGAAATTTTGACCCTGCTGCTATTTTATAAACAAAGAATTTTTTTCCTATTGTCCGATAAACTATTTTACGAATCATTTTTACAACTATTTTAATATGATGTAATAAACCTATTCATTACCTTACTACCATTATATAAAACAAAAAACAGTATCACTAGAATTTTGTAAACAATATTACAATTACCCTATACAAGTCTTACTATATCTTACGAACTATTTTACTCCCCTATGAACGGCTTTGCTACTAAATCACTAAACTAAACTACGATTTTGCTACTATTTTACAAATAGTAAATTGTTTTCCTATTACTCTATAAACAGTTTTACAGACCGTTTTATAAACTGTTCTACGATCACCTAGTGAACGATTTTCTCCTTTGAAAAGTATTTTATGCTTCTATCTCATAAACCGAATAACCAATATTCTCCTTTATAAACGAACCAAATCATAGAAGTGAATCCCACACCTCTGCCTGAAACTATAAATAAATATCTACCGAANAGATTTTGGGGGTGTTACAATTCGTCCGTACCATCCGCACTAAAAGCCAAAAATGTACATGATCCCTTCCCTATATATATATATATATATATATATATATATATATATATATTTTAATTCAAACATTTTAAAAAACAATTTTAAAATTCATTAAAAATAAAAAACATTACAATACTAAATCAAATTAAAAAGATCATTAAACATTAAAAACGTTACGTAAATTATTGAAATAGCATTAAAAAGATCACAGAAATTCTTCATCGTCTTCGTCCTCATCTTCGTCTTCATTGTCATGAGGGAGATGATGATTTCCTCTTGTACAATATTCTTTTATGATCATCCGTGGGAGGATTTGAAATGGACTTAATAAGAACAGATCATTGTGGATATATCCCGTCAGTAAGATAATATCCCCTTTTATATTGTACACCGTTAGCTTCGAATTCAAGGTCTGCTGCTCTCCCAGATATGATATCATTGAAGACAGGGGAACGACGTAAAACGTTTATGTCGTTATTCGCACCGGAGACACCAAAGAACGCATGTCAAATCCATAAATCTTGGGAGGCGACCGCTTCCAATAAAATGAATGGATGTGGCCATGATCACCTCTAGCATATTGATCTCTCAAACCATTTGGGCAATTCTCCCACTCCCAACTTGTACAATAAATGCTTCCCATCATCCTAGGAAACCCATGCTTATGCTCGTGATGAGCATATAATCTTTCAAGGTCAGAATACGTGGGCTTTCGCAAATACTCAGCACCATATAACTCCATGATAACATTGCAAAACTTACGGAGACATTCACGGGATGTTGTTGCGGCCAATGCCAGATTCTCGTCAAGAGAATCAGGAACGGCCGCGTAACCCAATTGACGAATGGTCGCAGTACACTTGACCAATGGGCTAATACCAGGTACGCCCCTACAATCATTAGTTTGTTGAAAATAAGTAGAATAATCGGTTACCTCTCGAACAATTTGTGTGAACAGTTCTCGGCTCATTCGGAAACGCCGACAGAATGTTCTTTCGTCGTGCAACGGGTTTTCGGCGAAGTATGACGTCACTAAACGAGTGTGAGCAGCAACATGATCCCTAAGTATGTACCTTCTTGAAACTTTTGGCTCGTGTGCTTGATAAGTGTTCCAAGCAAACTTCGTAAACTCACTCATAACTTCATCGTCGTCGTCGGAAGACGAAGAACCAAACAAAAACTCGTAAGACGACATGGACATGGTGAATATTGATGAGAATTTGTTTGAATTGTGTTTGAAATTGTGTGTTTGAAAGTGGGTTTGATGTTGTTATTTATAGGATGAAAAGTGGTAAATTTTTTTGAAAAAAAATGTTTTTTCTTTTAATCCAAACTGTCCGATTTATTTTTGAAAGTTGGAATATTGCATTGAATATGGCATTTAATATTCGCCGGCAACTGATTTGACAAACACGTCCCACAGTGGAGGCAACCGATTTGAATATCGGTTGAACGACTTGCTCGACCGAAATTTCACGGCCCACTGTGGCAAGCCTAATAAACAATGTTTACCATTTAAAATGATGTGCGTATGATGTACTGAGAATGATAGTATTTGATTGTTAAATTAAAATCAATGCTCTTAAAAACAATACATTTTTTATGGATAAAGCGAAGTAGTTCATAAGACTTATGTCACACGTGTATCTCTTAAAACATGAATTGTTGTCTCAAGGTAAAATAAACTCAAGTGTTTATAAAAATTTAAACAAATAATGTGAACTTTTGCTCTTTATTTCTTTAGTTTTGAGGCATATTTGAGTGACCTATTTATTGGGATGTAATACAAGCATAAAAATAAAAGACATAAGTGAGCTGTGGTGTCACGGGGATTGCATAAACATCCAAAATAAGATTCACGTGTTTTGTTTGCTATGGAACCAAAACCCGATGCATAATTCACAAAATGCTTTTTATTCTCCTGAAAGATATGTTCTACCTTTTCAAAATAAAACAAGAAAGTGATTGATTGGGTGTGAATCTAATACAATGTGGTTAATTTTACGGTTTTGTGCAACTTTTGCACAATTCAGTGTTATACCAGAAAAAAATTGATTTAATGTGTTTGTCGGTAAATCAAGTTTTCATGTACTAAAAAATATTAACTTTTTGATTCGTGCTAATATGATACATGAAAACTTGATTTACTGGTAAAAGTTATCAAGTTATATGTGGCGCTTACTTTTGCTAAGGTGGCCGCTTATATAGCATTATATATATGAGTTTAAGCCCTACAATAGATGTGTATTTTTTCAAACGTCTCGTTATGATACATTTACTAAAAAAGCTAATCATCTGATACCTTCAACCTCCTCCATCTTCAACACCTCTATAACCACCACCTACTACCATCATGACCATTACCCCGTAACCTACAGCCATTGTTGTGCCATCACCGCACCCTGTAAAACACAACCCTACAACTGTTGTCAAAGATAAAGCAAAAAATCATTACAATAAATTTTAAAAAAAATGAAGATTGTGACCAGGGTGTGGGTGATGGTGGGGTGTAAGGTGGTGGCAGGGCGTGGGGTGGTGGTAGGGTGTGTATAAGATGGTGGCACGGGTGTGGGATGGTGGTAAGGTTGCGTGTAGGGTGGTGGTGGGGTTGTGGGGTGGTGGTGAGGTGTGTGTAGGGTGGTGGCACAAGTAAGAGGTGGTGATGGGGTGCATGTAGGATGGTGGTGGGGTGTGGGGTGGTGGTGGGGTGTGTGTGGGTTGGTGGCGGTGTGGTGGTGGATTAGTGACCGTGATAGATGTCGAAGAAGAAGCGTTTAAATCATTAGATAAAAGTGAAATTGTGTGTTCGGAATTAACTTTTAGTGATGTGGGGCCCAAAAATAAAAAAATTTCCGGTTTAACCTGTAGCCGTTAAAAAAACAGCCATATTGAAACAAAACAAAAAAGTTAAGGTATCAGACAAATAGTTTTTTTAGTATATTTATAATAACGGTACATTTGAAAAAGTACGCGTTTACTATATGGTTTAAACATTTGCTTACAAAACTTAGTATAACAATGATCAACATCACTACTGTTAACTCAACGCCGTATATTTTTTCACTTCACTACTAACTCCACCACTAAATAGATGTAGCAATGACCACCAACTTCACTATACAAACATATTTCTCTTAAACACAAATATACTCCCATAAACAAACAAAAAACAAAGAAAACAAGTTGATGGCCTGCACCACCAACATTTCACCAAAAGAGTAAGAGGACGCGTTATGTGTTGGTTGTGTTATAAGGGAAGATGCCTAAAAGAGGGGTTGCATGTGTGGCGTCCTCCATTATTACGACCAAATGATTTACCTTGATACTAACTAACTTACGTGCCTAAAAATCTTCATGATATCACATTCTATATGCATATATTTTTTTAATTTAATAAAATTTTATTTTGGTCACATGTCTTCGCCTTTTTTTCAAGCAAATTTAATTATTACTTCATCCGTCTCAAAATAATTTTTCAGATTTGACTTTTTAAAGTATTTCTTTTTTAATTTTGACCTTAAGTTTTTTTTTTTTTGTGCTATATAATACTTGATGATAATTACACCATGAAAATACATTGAAAACTCGATCCATACATATATTTTCTATCAAGTATTATATAACACAAAAGAAAATATTTAAGGTCAAAGTTAAAAAAAATTCAAAAAAATTATAAAAAAATAAAAAATAAAAAGTTAAAACTGGACAATTATTTTGAGACGGGAGGAATATAAAAATTATTTTTCACTAAATATTTATTTGAAAACTCATAAAAGTGCATATTCTTTAACATAATAACTTTTTATTTTGATCACATGTCTTTGCCTTATTTTTAAGCAAATACTTCAATTATTATGAGAATTAATTTTCATTAAATATTCATTTGAAAATTCATAGAAATATCTCAAGTTGTGGAAAAGCATGTTAAGCAACTATTTATTGCCCCAAATTATAAAGTCTGTTTTTCTAGTTTAATTTATGTTAAAATAAATATTCATTCTCATATTTCAAAATATCTTTTAAATGCCAATATTAATGGTCAACTTTTTTACAATTTGACATGAGTAATGTTAGAAACAAACTACCAAAAGCTACATGGTATGTGCTATTTTACACATACTTTTGACCTTAGTTTAAGTGATAAGAAGATCAAAAACTAACGTTAAACGCCATAGATATCGTGTTTTTGTGTTTGTGACTGTGCAGGAAAGGATATTGCAAAAACGACAGCAAAAGCAACTAAAAAGCCTAAAACGAGCACGAGATTTGGAAAAGAGTTTGAAAGAGAAGCCGAAGATGAAATTTGCTTAAGTAAAGCCCGTGACGACGANAAATGGTCTAGGGCTTGTTTTTAACTCGTGGCTTATTGAGCTTATTTATAAGCTTATTCATATTTTAAACTTGTTTTACTTTAAGCTTTTATTAGATTTTTGTTTGTTTTAATCTTTTATCCACGTAAAATTCAAGTCAAAGCGTTTTTTTTTATGATTTGCGAGTTGGGATTTTAGGGATTAGCGAGTAAGACTTGGAGTTCATAATCTTTGCGAGTATGGATATCAAGGATTGCGAGTATGAGTCCCTTTGTCTTTAGCGAGTAGCATTTTTGATATAGCGAGTATGAATGTTTTTGATATAGCGAGTATGAATTGCCTGTTATTGCGAGTATGGGATTGTTAAGGATAGCGAGTATGCTATGAATGTTGGCGAGTATGATCTTGGCCAATACTTATTTGCGAGTTTGAGTCCTTAGTCTTGCGAGTTTCATGTTTGATTGCGAGTATGGGTCTACAAACACTTGCGAGTATGGTTTGACTATGTCTAGCGAGTATGGTGTCTTGTGTAGCGAGTATCATTAGCTTGTTTGTGAGTATGGTTTAGTCATGTATAGCGAGTACCAATAGCTTTTAATCTTAGCGAGTTTGGGTCATTTTATCTTTGTAAGTTTCATTTTCTCTTTTCTTTTGAGTCGAGTTTAGCTCTCTTACTTTTCATTTCTTATTGCTTTTATAAGCCGGACTTGGCTTTTATCCACTTCATCGAGTTATCGAGTGAATGTCTTTTAGTTCTTTTCTAATCGTTACTCCGCCGAACTTTCTTAAAATCTTCTTCACTTAGTTTGAGTTCTTATCGTCTTAGTTTATTATCTTTTAAAAGTCTTACGTTAATTTTCATTTATTAAGCCTAAAAACCAAAAACATTTCACTTTCTTATTTCATTTTCATTTCTTTTATTTTATTTTCTTTCTCTTTATTTCTTTTAATCTCTTTTATCGTTACTTAAACATTTTAGTTAATCAAAAAGACAAAAGCCAAAAATATTTTCCATTTCTTTTATTTGTAATTTCTTCACGTTAATGTTTTCTTTCGTACTTAATTCTATTTCTTTTAAACACGCTCTTATTAACGTTTAAAGTTTTAAACAAAGTTTTCTCGTAGTGATAACTAAAACAAAACTCATCTTTCAAACCTATTCACGTCACATAACTCACGACTTACTTGGGATCAGTTCAACCCTCGTTGGGACTACGACTTGTGTTCAAGCTTAACCGCTTGATATTGCTCTAATCAATCCTGAATGCATTTGACTTGACTTTTCTTGCGTAGTTCTTTATGCACTATAGCTACGCAATTTAACAATCCACAACTATAAGGACCAAACTTGATTAACTCCGAACTTGGAACTTTGAAGTGTCAAAAAACTTAGGTTCTCCTTTATGAAATGCGTAACAGATTGGACTTTGAACTCGGGAATCTTTGTATAATCGTATATACTTCATTTTCTTCACTTTTTCTCCGTTTTTCCTGCATTTGGCTGCATATGCTACACAAACATACTTTGATACGATTTAGTGGCAAAAGCATATAAAAATAACCAAATAACATATACAAAAACACTAATAACGCTTCTAAAAACATGTTAACTTTGAGCGTTATCAAATCCCCTACACTTAAACTTTGCTTGTCCTCAAGCAAATCTAGAAGAAAACTAAATATCCACATGGTACACGAGAGTGATTTCAGAAAAATGTGATGAAAATCTTCCTTATACAAGTACAAGTTAGAACATCCTTGTTAAGTTTTTATAAATGAAACATTGAGATATTTGACAATACCCAACGATTTTCTTGCTCGATTAACACTTCTAAAACACCTCACGAAGGAAGAATAAGATATAATTCACTCATAACACTCATATATGGGGTAGCGTATATGATAAATCACACTCATTGCTCAGTCATGATCTAATTATTACCATAAGCATGTACAAGAAACAAAACTACACCGCAATGGTGTAAGCACCAAGTCTACATATCAAAAAGGTCTTTTATTCGGGTTTAGGCTAAAAAGGTTTAATAAACTTAAATGTAAATACCTCGTGCCCAACATAATAGATCACTGGCACGAATCTTTAATTCACCAAATAACAGATGTTCACTAAGGATGATCCTTAGATCGCTGGCACGTTATCTAATTCCTCAGAAAGTCGGATGGTCACTACATGTCAACACACTTAATAAATACACTAAGTTTAAAGGGTAGGAATAAGACATGGGAGTATTAAAGGGTAAGTGATGATTAAGAATATACAAACTAGTCCAAGTCTATAGATCGAATGTTGTTAGCTTTTCTTCCTTGAATCATAACCTTGCAGTCTTTGAGAACTTCATTCTTTAGCGATCAATACTTTATTTCATAGCTTCATTGGCTATACATAACACTATACATATCAAACTAACAACCTTTTTTTTTTATTTTTTTTATTATTTTTTTTTTTTTTTTGCAAACAAAATGCATAACACTTGAGACACTTGTCATCATACATATTGTGATGACTATACTTTTACTTGCTTCAATCGCTGATTCTTGAATTTCCACTTTCTTCATTCTTTCTTCATGATTCTTTATATACGTCTTCAATAAAGCTAACAACTCACCAAGACTTGACTAAGGGGTAAGGCTAGGCTAAAAGTGTAAAATCTTTTTGTATTTTTTTTTAGTTAAATCAAAAGAAAAGGAAAGGCTCAGAAGGAGTAATTAAGGGTATCTAGCGTTAAAGATGAACGCTAACAAAAGGGTTTAATATTGGAGATTAACTAATCAATGTGACTAGCTAAAACTCAATAAGGAAGGCTATTTGGTTTGAATCCTAAAGTTGCCTCTTATCACGTATGTATACTTATATTACAAAAGTGTAATCTCAAAACGGTCTCGTAATGATTTACAAGTACAAGTTCTAGAAAAATAAAATCACCGGCACATAACAAAAGATTCGAGCATATAGATGTAAGCTCGTTATAAACAGGCTCAACACTACTAGAATACTGAGCAATAGTGACGGAAATTAGCGACTGAATTAGTCTGTCGCAAAAAATTGGTTAACAGTGACGGATTAGTGATAAATTAGTTACAAATTTGGCTTTGATAAATTAGCTACCAAAATAGTGACAAATCAGTAACAAAATTAGAGAGGAATTACGCATCAGTCACAATTCTATCGCTAAATGTAATCATATAGAGACAAAGTTAGTGACGAACTTAGGATGAAAACATTAGCGACAAAATTATGACAACATAGCGATGGAATATTTTAGTTGTCTCAAATACGTCGCTAAGTTTTTTCACTTAGCTACTGATTAACGATGGACTTGAGTATAATAATATACTAACAGTTCTTTGAGGACAATGATAGAGTAACAACCAAAAATTAGTAAGTCTTATACGTATTTGAAAATCTCCCGATCGCTAACAATGATGGATGCTAGGTTATGTTTAAGATGATAAGACGAGTCAAAACAGCCACAAAAATATGAAGACCAATTTAGCCAAATTAAATTTAAAGAAAAAACACGTAATGCGATAATATTTATATTGGAATATTTTGATTATGATGTTATATATTACAACTTAGGGAGTGAGCTCTTAAGTTTATCCACGAGTTTCACAATTTTAATATATTCAAATACTTTAGTCACAACTACATTAGAGTTATCAATTTTAAAATAAGTAAAACTTTAGATATATCTGGGATATTTAACAACAATATTTTCATTTGCTAAAGTCAATGACGACACTTGTAATCAGGGTTGTCTCATTGATTTGGATGACCCGGTGCGAAATCACGAATGAGGCCCCCATAAATCACGAAAAGTTTAACTATTTTTAAAAATAAAAAGTTCTTTAATATTACGCAGAGACAATAAAAATTCAACCTTGATAATATTTAACAGATACTAAAAAGTCAAAACATTATATACTTAGATATGTATAAAACTATAAATATTAATGGAATAATGGATGTACACTAAATTAGAGTCCCATTACAACGAGGGGCCCTGTGCGGTTGCACCACTTGCACATGCTAATCGCTGCCACTGCTTGTAATTTGGCTAAACTTAGTTATTTGGACTTAATCATCCTATATTCATTTGGGACAAAGACAATTATTTATTCTATAAAACTAACAGTATTTGCTACTGTAAGAAAATAAGAAAATGCTTTACCAATTCCTAAAAATCTTATTTGGTAGTATTACCTTTTAAAATTGCTATTTTTATCTCTTTACCATATTAAAGAACAAATTTATTAGCACATACAAAAAGAGCATAATCACATGATAGAAATAGGCCGCACAAATAACATGATGTAGGCGGCAACAGTTAAACTATGTAGGCGGCAACAGCTACTTCCCGCCAACTAAAGGATGTAACTTCTTTGATTTAGTCGAACAAATAAACCGGGGAAAAAAATGGAGGTTACTTACCAATGTAGTTCAACAAAAAGCTCAACCCCTTATGTTAATTCATTATCCCACTAAAGAAAATTGAGGGACACCAGCAACCTACGACCTTAATTAAGGTACAATTTGGTCTCTATGTTTCAATTAATTGTCGATTACTTCTTTCAGTTACATGATTACATATATGAAATCACATTGATGTATGTTAGCTCTTTAATTTGAGGATAAGTTCTAATTCATTCTCAAACTTGTACAACTTTTCCTAACATTGAAATTGAATATAACTATAAGAGATTCTCGAAAATTCAATTGTAAAGTGATGCCTTACATCAGTTTTGGGATTTCTTCAAGATTTCTAAGTAGCGTCTTGCATTAGTTTTGCAATTGTTTGTTGAAATAAGACTGCAATATAGGTGGGAAAGAAGCTACAATAGGTAGCATCTCAACGGTGTTTAGCAGGGACTTTAACAATCTTTGTATCCAAATTTTGCGGAAGTTTTAAATTTGCTTTCAACTTTAGTGGGAGCACTAGCATAAGTAACGGTTTTTCTGATGCTTAGTAGTTGATACTTGGATAATTGTACAAATCATTTGCTTCTTAATTATGCATTGTGTATGTATTTTTTCGTCTTGATTTCATGTATCATATTAAGTATTTAATTCGGTTTAGTCTCAAATTTGTTCAGCTATTATGGCACGTAGTACCATTGAACGTGGAAGTACAAGTAGAATTGTATATGGCCGTGCGGATGAGTCAAGCGCAGAATCATCTCATGCTAGAAGGCGTTCTAACTTTATCAACCAAGCCCCACATGATCTATCAAAGTGTGTTTCATGAAAATTTACAGCGTATAAGGAGGCCGTGGTAGCTAAATATGGACCAGATTCTCTTAACCATCCCATCTTTGATGTTGATTTGTGGACATATTGTTCCCAAGAGGTTACAAAAGGCGGATTGTTTGGGTGAGTTCGATATATAACCAGGGTAACGAACTGGCGGTACAAATTCAACATCACATCTTTCGTTCATCATATACAACTTGGCATTTGGTTCATACATGATTTATTTATTTGTGCATCCAAATTATCATGGTTACCTTTTAATGGGATTAAAGTTAATATTTGCAGAATACCAAGTTCAGGTATCTATATATGTGATGCACCAACCTATGTGTCAAAAGTAGGATTAATTAGCTCATCATATAACAACAAATGTAGTGTTAGTTATAAGTAAATGAAAGGTAACATATACTCACAGTTAGCTTGCCTCATCATATACAACTTGGCATTTGGTTCACTATTTAGTATGGTGCATTATATTAATGATACCTAACTATTAATCCAATTGTGATGCTTTCATGTTCACATCTCGTATTATAATAATAATCCATTTTGTATAAATGATTGGTTTGGTTTTATAAATGGAATCATGGAACAATAGTTATCAAGTACAAGTGCTTAAGGACATTTTTATTATGTTATTTTACAACAGTTAGTAAATCTTCAGCACTTGTTCATTTTAAGTTTCATCAACAAGTATTTTTCATCATCTCAGCTCACCATTTTTCATGATTTTTCATCACTTAATCAATGGATTTTTGTTCATGAAATTCACAAGCTATAGACTTTTTCAGTGAAGTAATATTTAGTTGTTTCAAGTAGCTTCTCGTTTATGTTTCAACTTGCATCTATTATTGTTATTATGTGTATTAGAAAATGGTAGCAAATATTATCTTTGTAAATTAGTGATAGCGTTTATATGAGTCCATGATTGTTACTGCTCATCCTTAAAGGTTTTAATATCTAAGTTAATTATGTGCATAACTATGGCTTGGGTCCGCCTATAGTGTTCGTTCATTTATGTTTTAAACAAATGAAACATAGAACTATGTATTTTAGAACACATAGTTTATGGTCGACATGTTTTTGGTTTGGTCTCGTCTAAAAGTATGGTTTGATCTGGTCTGCAAGTTGTGTTCTAGTATGGTTTACAAGTTTTGTTCTTTGTTGGTCTGATCTGCAAGGTTATGGGGTACAAGCTTTTTGTCTGCTATTGTGAGTAGGATAAAGGTTCTGTTTCGATTAAGTCTGCAAATGGGTTCTGGTTTGTCTGCAAGTGGATATTTTATGTCTTTTTGGTTTGGCATTTTTTTCACAGTGATTACGGCAGTAAAATTCATTTATGTTTGTTCTTTAGATAGGCAGAAGAGAAAAGAAATAAAAAACAGATTCATGTTCTGAAGGTTGATGACATAAAACTCGTCATTGTCTCGAATAAGTTGCCTGTTGAGCTGCTGCCTTTGGTTTGTGAGCTGAAATCTCAGATTTCATAATGTATCTGAAGTCATAAACAGTGACTAGGTCTCAGTTTTGTTTTCTTTTTGATAATAGCTTCCTTTTCTTAACTTGTAAATATACTCATTTGTAATTGTAAAACCCGAGGTATTTGGTTTGTGCGATTATAATGGAATGTGAATCGGAATGCAACTCCATACTAGGGTTACAGTTTCTTGTTAACATTTAAGTGGTCATAATGAGTTCAGTTTTATTAGTCTACATCTTAATATTATATAGGCTTATTATTAACTAAAATCCCCATTTCACACCAAAAGGGGTGTTTGGAATATGCTTACTTGTTTGGTATTCCTACTGATGTCGCTACCTAAAGGCGTGTTTGAAATACGCTTACTGGTTTTGTTTATCTAATGATGCCCCTACCAAATGGGGTGTTTGGTTCCTGACTTACTGCTACAGCAAGGGGCGTTTGGTACTGTGTTTATATAAATGAAGTGTAAGCATAACTTGTATTGTTGTGTAACTGAAATTATCGACGACTTAGAACAGATACATCTTATTTTTTGTTGGTATGGGTCAAAATGGGTCGGTTTGGGTTAGAACTATGGCATTTTATGTCCAAAGTTTATAAAATTTATGCAATTCAGGTAAATATTTAGTGAATCAAACTTAATAAAGGTCAAAATTAATTCACTTATACTTTATTAGTTAGTTAATTTAAGGGAAGTAGGTTTGAATCGGATCTAGATCTTATGATTCTATAATAAGATCGAGATCCTATGCCTTTTAAGATCCTATGAAGGGTCGACTCGTTTTCGCTTAACAATATCGTAAAATTAAAAAATCATAAGAGCTACATCAAGATCTTAATAGCTATGTTATTTCATTATTTAGATAAACTTAGACCATTCAGCATCACAAACATTTTGCAAAATGAGTATTGACTTGGAAACGTTGTATAAACGGACGAGACATGTCAAAATTTTATAAAATTTCTAAGCTTATACTTTTATTTCAAACACCTTTTATTATTATAAAACCCGACAAAGATCGAAATGTATAGTTTTATTAAATTGGAAAACCCTTAGTGTTTGAAATATTAACTCAAGTTTTCTTATAAAACTTAAGTGAGTTTTCCAAACTATTAAATTGACTTTTCCAAACTATTTGGGATTACCGAGTAAACACCGAAACTTACCATTGACTTATTTCACTTCTTATCTTCTTACCTACTTTTCCGTTATTTGTTTCCCTTGGTTATTCCATTACTTATTCTCTCTATACTAAATTTTTTACGAACAATGACACCTAAACTTTTTACAAATGATGACACTAAACTTTTATGAACGATAATACTAAACTTTTGCAGACAATATTACGAGTCTTCCACGAAAACTAAAATGCATTGTCTTTTGAAAACTCATATGCATCATACTATCTTTCGGGACATTTTCTGAGTCAAACTATATATTTATTAGGTTGTGTCGATCATGTGCCGTTGTGTTTTACTACTTGATCCTTTTTATACTTACATCATCATACTTTGAGGTGAGTTCATGGCCCCTACTTTACTTGTTTTAAACTATTTTGGGATAAGAATGCATGCACACTTTACTTATTTGTTTTACTCGAACTCTTTACTCAAATCACTCTCATACATGATTTATATACACAGAAATATTTTCTGCCTTACTTTAATACTTGTTTGATTTCTCGAATGCATTACTTACTTACTCATTACATATTGGATTTCTTACTCATGGACACAAGTCTTTTGAAAACATATATGTGAGTTTATAGCCCCACTTTTACTTTTATTACTTGCTTTACAAAACTTTGGGGTGAGAAACATGCAAAACTTTTACTTAAAACTGAACTTATACTTATGCTTTCTTAAAACTATTACGTGGACTGGCCTAAAAACTTGAATCATAAGGAGGTCTTTAATTTGAACTCTGGATTATGAAGTAGCACCCCAGTGACATTATCTTCCGCTGCGATCAATTTTTGGGGGGTGTTACACGATTATTATAATGTCTATGCTTATACAAAGCTTTAAGTTAAGCTATTTAAGACAAACTGTTTCAGATTTGGTTATGTTGTAAAAAATCTGAAAAAAAACCTCGGTAAGAGTATAAAAACCTAACGAAACAATTGCTCTGTGAAAGAAGAAAGATCTATCCACAACTATTTTTTGTATGTTACTAAGTACCCTAATAAGCTGATTGACTTAAACTCGGCAAATCCCTTTAATATAGGTCTAATTTTTCTTTGAACATCCTATAGACCCGGCAATCTGATTGACGTGACTAATTCTAATTCATAATAACAAAAATACTTATAAAGAGGTATATAAATAGCAATGGTAGTAATAATCAATGTTTTAAAACCCGGTATTTTTATTGACCCGGTTTAGTCACTGGTTAAACCGATTGAACCGCCGGGTCAAACCGGTTCTAGACATACATACACTTGTTTTCTATATTAATATGTGAGTAAATTACATGAATGGTCCCTGTGGTTTGACAAAAATTTCAGCTACCATCCCTCAAACTTAAAAGTTGCATGTATGGTCCCTGTCGCTGCCAAAGAATAACATGAATGGTCCCTCAGACTAACTGTCGTTAGTTTTTTCCGTTACTCCATTTGCACCGTTAGTTCTTTAACGACCGTTTGCAACAAACATTTGCACCATTAGTCCTTTCATATGTTTTTGTCTGTTTTTATACGTTTTCGTCCGGTTTATACGTTTTCGCCCATTTTCTTACGTTTTCCTCCGTTTTTCTTACGTGTTTGTCTATTTTCTTACTTTTTTCCGTTTTCATAAGTTTTCGCCCAGTTTCTTACATTTTCATCCGTTTTTCTTACATTTTTGTCCGTTTTTCTAACATTTTTCCAGTTTTCATACGTTTTTGTCCGTTTTCATATGTTTTCTTCTGTTTTTATACGTATTTGTCCAGTTTCTTACATTTTCATCCGTTTTTCTAACGTTTTTGTCCGTTTTTTACGTTTTTCCAGTCTTCATACGTTGTTTCCGTTTACATAAGTTTTTGTCCATTTTTATACGTTTTGGCTCGTTTTCTTACATTTTCATCCGTTTTTATACGTTTGTATCCGTTTTCGTCCATTTTTATACGTTTTTTTTCCGTTTTCATACGTTTTTTTCTGTTTTTGTTAGTTTTTATACATTTTTGCCCATTTTTCTTACGTTTTTGCCTAGTTTCTTACATTTTCGTTTGTTTTTCTTATGTTTTTGTCCGTTTTTCTTACGTTTTTTCATTTTCAGCCGTTTTTGTCCGTTTTTCTTATATTTTTGTCCATTTCTCTTACGTTTTTTTTTCCGTTTTCATCCATTTTTTCCTAAATATCTTTAAATTTGGTTTTCTTATAATTTTTTTCCTATATATCTTTAAAATTTATAAGAAAACCAAATTATTAGGAAAAAAAATTATAAGAAAACCAAAATTTATAAACCATATTATAAAAAAAATAAACGTATGTAAACGGGAAAAACGTAAGAAAAACGTATAAAAATTGACAAAAACGGATACAAACGTATAAAAACAGATGAAAATGTAAGAAAACGGGCTAAAACATATAAAAACGGACAAAAACGTATATAAACAGAAAGAACGTATATAAACGGAAAAAACGTAAGAAAAACGGACAAAAATGTAAGAAAAATGGATGAAATGTAAGAAAATGGGCGAAAACGTATAAAAACAGACAAAAATATATGAAAACTGGAAAAACGTAAAAAAAAAAAAAAAAAAAAAAAAAAAAAAAAAAAAAAAAAAAAAAAAAAAAAAAAAAAAAAAAAAAAAAAAAAAAAAAAAA
>LBNU01032990.1:63863-84349 GCA_014162995.1 Artemisia annua
AGGTCCATTTGGTTTTGTAGTTAAGTAAATCACAAGGACCAATTGTGTAATTTTCAGAAACTTTAGGGACTGAAAATGAAACTTTTCCAAAGATACCATAAGGATCAAACTTGCCAAGCTTCAATAACCCAAGGACCATAAATGTGAATTTTCCAAAAATAAATACGCAGGGACCATTTTTGTAATTTTTCAAACTCGAGGGACTAGAATTGCCAATTCTTAAAAGCTTTCATCCAGGGACTAATTTTGACAACTTTTAAATTCCCAAGGACCTTTGTTGACTTTTCTTTGAAATAATTTGACCAGGGACTAATTTTGACAAGTTTTAAAAGTTGGGGGACTGAAACTGCCAGTTTTGCAAACTTTGTACGTTTTTCATCTGTTTTTACTCATTTTGCGTCTAAAACATATAAAACACAATTTTGATATATTTTCAGTATTTTGATGCATTTCTGAGTGTTTTTGTATGTTTTACAGTTCAGATTTTACCAAAAATGATGAGTGTTTGAGCACTCATCAGTAATAATAAAACTATAGCATTACTTATTTATAAAACTTTTAAGATATCCTCCACACTAGAACAACACCTGTTATTGACACTAGAACAATTAACAATATACGGTTATTGACTTGTGAAAAGATATTGGCGCCATTCTGGGAAATTATTTGGCGCCCCTAGATATGCGGTGATCGTGGAGCAGCAGTCACTCCTTCCACAAAAGGTTTATCAGATGCAATAGACTTTCATGAAGCAATAGAACAAGGTATGTTCATACACCATTCACTATTTAGATCATAATTTGTGGTAATTAATTTTAATTTACCTTTTAATTTAATGTTAGGGTGCTTGATTCATTGAGTTTGATTGCATGATTATAGTGAATTAGGTAATTTTTTACTTTTCAATTTTATGTTAGTAATCTTGGGTTCTTTCAATTAGATATAGGATAAGTTTAAGGTAAGAAATTGAGGTGTATGGTGGATTTGATTATTTAGCAATTAGCAGTATGGAGAAAAGATAGTTTTTTGATTATTTGTTATTTTGACTTCATTCTTCTTTGTTTCTTTACCATTATAAATGAGTGA
Organism: Artemisia annua; assembly: GCA_014162995.1. Classification (NCBI taxonomy): domain Eukaryota; kingdom Viridiplantae; phylum Streptophyta; class Magnoliopsida; order Asterales; family Asteraceae; genus Artemisia; species Artemisia annua. Next base: position 64,950 of record LBNU01032990.1, read on the forward strand.
CATTACATGACACAAGAACAGTGAGAAGGCATAAAAAGCCTATGCCTCTGTTTGAGAAATAATACATCAATCAAGTGGCACAATGCATAAGGAAGATCACATCTTTCATCAAAAAATTGTTCCAACCAATCTATGGACTTTCTCTCAGTATACCACATAGAGCGGTCAATCAGTGTTTAAATACTACCTTCACAATATACACATCAGTACCAAGTATTGCATTGTTCATAATAATCCCTTAGTGATATTCCCTAACCTTACTTTTTATGAGGACTTTACAACCGACTGTGATGACCTAAAAAGAGTTCGCCATAACTAGCAAGCTGTTGCTTTCAGCCTTTGGGTCCGGACTTGATGTCCTTGGTTCATAAACTGTCTACTTGAACACTTTGACTTCATTCTTCTTGTAGCATTTTGTTCTACTAGATTGTCACTAAGTATTAATTCAGAATTTGCAAAAGTACTGTAAATTTATCCTTCTTATTTCTTCTTGATAATTTGACTTTTGAACTCAAACAATATATGTTTACACTATGGTCATCTAATATATCTAACTTACAATATTATTCTAATTATTTTACAGTACAACTTGACACTCTTTGGTTGCATATAGCACATGCATTTCTCAGCCCAATGATTGTTTGCGGTCTAATTAAGATCTGATTATTCTTCATCTTTCATTTCTCATATAATATTCTATTTCTTTTTGGTTTGTGTTGGANATATATATATATATATATATATATATATATATATATATATATATATATATATATATATATATATACATGCTTGTGTTTTGGTTTTCTACTAATTATTTCAGGATATGCAAGGATTCAAGCCAGAAATGCAAGTTGTGCATCTTTCTCTGGTTGTCATTTTGGTAAACTAGTTATCTCTTTGTGAAAGTTTTTTTTAATACGGGTTGACTATTTTTAAGTAAGGTAGTGTAAATTTGTAATTAATATTTTACCGTTAAGTCTGATCCCTCGCATAATGACTTTTACTGTTTAAATCGAACTGTTACTATTTCTAAGGCGCCAAATCATAGATATGAATACAAGTTGATAAATTTTTCATCTTTAATCATTATCTTTCATAAACACGTAAAAGTTTGTCTCGTGGTTACACTTACTCTGTTTTTCTTACACACCAGTATAAATGTTTTCACTCCACCAGTATTTACATGGATCATCTATCATATATTGCTCGTCATAATCAAGTGGGTTATTTAGAGAAGTCAGTAAAATGCAAAGGTTTTGAGCAGATACTAAACTTATTAAATGGGTTATATATAAGGTATTCGTTGACTTGTAACCCCACCATTTAAGATTCTTTGGTAAAACAGTTTTGGTACACTGCTAGTTCTGAAACTCTACCAAATGGAATCAAACAAATAAGAGCAACTATTGACAATGTTGATTATATTGTTACTGAAGCATCTATTCGAGATTGTCTTCACTAAAATGATGCTTCAGGTGATTATAAGATGCCACATAAATTTCTTGTTGAGGGTATGAAACATATTGGATATCCCGTTTATACAAAGCTTACTTTCTTTAAGAGAAATCTTTCACCTCAATGGAGATTTTTAGCACACCATTTGCTTCAATGTTTAAGTTCCAAGAGTGGAGGATGGGATCAATTTGATGCCAAACTTGCCTCTGAAATGATTTGTCTTTCCCTTGGAAGAACTTATAACTTTTCTAAATTAATTTTCAATGGTATGGTGGCTAATGTAAAAAGTGCACATAAATTTTTGATGTACCATCGTTTTCTGCAAATGGTTTTGAATACTGAAACTGCAAACAACACAATTTATTTTATTAAGCCACTCAAAGAAAAGGTCTTTAGCAACATGAGGAGTGGTTTTATAGGCATTGAAAAGCCATTATCTGTGGCTATGTTGTTTGCTTCTTCTAACCTTTGTGCAGGTCCTTCAGTCCAATCTGAACCTCTGTTTGCTCCAGTGCACACTCTTGAACTTAGTTCCTCTGCATCACCACCATTTACTCATGAAGCTTCCTCCACAATGACTGTGGAAGATCTGTTGTTGTTGGTTCCCTTACTTCTCACAAGAGTAACTGGTTTAGAGCTTCAACTATCTAAGATAAATGAGAAGGTTCAGAAGTTGGAACATATTCTGGAAGAACTAGGAATTCACATTCCTGATTCTTAGGATGCTGAGTCAACAAATTCATCCAAACAAGGGGTATTTGGCTCAAACAACAGTAAGCAAATCCTCAGAGGATACAACTGTTAGTTCTCCTGGACTTGAAGATGCAGAGTTGATCATTAATCTGAGTCAAAGTCACAAGCAAAGGACAAGGTTAAGAGAAAGATGTATGGCTGGAGAAACCATTAAGTCTGCTTCAGAGATTAAGTCTGCTTTAGAGAATAAGTCTGCTCAACTAGTCATTGGTCAAAAGGAAGGGAAACAAATTGCTCAGACAACTTCTCTACCTAAGAAGTCAAAGAAGCAGATCAGAGAGGATGAAGCAAGTTTGCTTGAAATAGAAAGAATTAAAAATCAGGAAGCAGAAATGGTAAATCCTTTTAAAAAGCATAGAAGGGTCTAATATTAATACTTTATGTTGTTATGAACCCTTAGCTATGTTTGAATGAATTGGGATAAATGGATTTTTGAGAAATAACACTTGGTGAAGGTGCTTTGCACTAACACAACAAATGGTTCTCAGTTCACCATGTCTAACCCACATAAGACTGGCTAATCCAAGAGGAAACGGCTCTAGGTAAAGATATCTCAAATCCGTTTATGGCTGACAATTTGCCAAAAAATTATATGGTATTCAACTCACCATATCTATGTTAGTGAAGAGTTGGCTAGCCCACAAGGTTATGGCTTGTGGTAAAGGCTGTGGAAAACCATAATTGGTAATCAACTCACCAAGATGATGACTGTTTTCCATCAAAGAGTTGGCTAGTCCAAAAGCAAACGGTTTTTGGTTAAGACAAATCAAATCCGTTGATAGCTGGTGGTTTGCTAAAAATCACATGGTTATCAATGTACCAAGGTACTATACTGAAACATTGGCTACTCCAGAATTAATGGCTAACTGGTAAAATTAAATTTTCAATGATTCACCTCTCTCAGGTGTTAACACACCTGGATGTGATGAGAATTGTATGAAACTTCTTGATTTGATGTATATATTGTCAAAGTTGCTGCAAAGATCATATGGTACAAAAGTCTTGATGATATAGGATGCTGCACAGATATGAAGATTCAACAAAAAGTTGCAGCTATACAATAATTCCAAAGAAGATCATATTCAAAATCCTCAAAGCATTTCTGAAGAAAGGAACTTGAAGATCATGAAGCATGAAGATCAAGTTAGGGGAGGATTGTTAGGAATTATTTGTAACCAGACTTATGTCTGGATAGTTAGTTAAGTCGGGTAGATAGTTAAGTCTGCCAGTACTAAGTTAAATCTGGCAGACTGCCAGTACTAAGTTAAGTCTGGCAGACACTAGTTAAGTCTGTTTATGTTTAGAATGTTAAGTCTGTTTTGCTTAACAAGTTAGATATCTTAAGAGATATTATAGGAAAGGATATGCACATGGTTAGATATCTTAGGAGAAGATATGCATGTATCCTTTCACACATTTTGTAGAATTAGGGTTTCCTTATAGTATAAAAGGAACCCTACAGCATTGAGTTCTATGCCAAGTTTTATAAAGTAAATAGAAGTAAAAGTTAGTAAATCCCTGTGTTATTCTTACTGCTTGTGTTAATATTCCGCGGTAACATCAAGTATACATTGTTCTTAAGAGTTTCTCATATAAATACTTTGGATTTATTCAAGGTGTTTATTGTCTTACAAAGGCTACTTAGTTCCAGAACTTTGGACCTATAGATAGCAACCTCGTCTTGAGCTCAAAGCTATCAGCAACGATTGCCGGAACAACGATGGCATCTCCATAACCCTCAGTGGGTGCTTAGAGAAGCTCAGACATGGTACGGTTATCCGCCATGTTGGGTGGATCGGCAATAGTACGAATCTCGGGTTCGACTATTGGGATGGTACGTCTTCGGTTACGTCTTCTTGGAATTTTGGCGAGTTCAAGAAAAGGGCTTGATGACGTAGACGAACGAGTGTGCATGCACTAAAAAAACACTCAATTTAAATGAAACCAACTCAAAAAGACAAGGTGAACTTAAACCAATAATCACAAGTGAACGGTCACTTTGAATGAAAAACTCATAGAGTGGCGGGAGAACAAAAGTGAGCAATAAATGCCACTTAAGTACCCGTTCTCTTCGGTTCACAATTTAATGTCAGAACCTACCTAGAACCTCTCTTTTATAAATCAAAAGTGAACCGATTCGCAAGGGATACAAAGACAAGTTTTAATCTTTTGTAGTTGAGAGTATTCTATCGAATATTTCTCGATGATGTCTTTTATTTTTATTTTTTTAACAAGAAAAAAGGAAAATGTTTTTGTATTTTTATCTTTTATATATATATATAGAAAGAAAAAGGAAAATATTTGTGTGTGTTTATAATTTTTGAAAGCGATAACTTCTTGACGAAGGATCTACAAGTCACTAATCATTAAAACCTTAACGATATTGTCGCAACACAACCTCCCCGGTAGCGGCGCCAAAATTCTTTTTACAAAACTTTTTTACAACTGTAAATAAACAACTTTGGTGAAGTGATTTTTATTGAAAAGCTTTTGAGAAACTTATACAAGCTTAAAAATCTCACAGGTTTGATGTTTAGCCTTAAAGTGAGTTTTTGAAATGTAGCAGCTATCCAAAATAAGCACATGAGCAAAAGCCAAGGTAAACTTAACTCACACAAGCTCAAGTCACAACTAACAAGCATATAACAATGATCAAACAGGGTACAACTAGGCAGCAACAAAGATTAAACAAGCTTAGGCTTACTGGTGCATAATCAGCAGAAATGGTTACTAAATGAGCAATTAAAAGGGCAAAAATAAGCACACAAACAAGCATGTAAATGCAAACAAGTGAAAGATCTAACAAGCTAGTATTGGTGGCTTCACAAAACAACAAGAATCAAGCAAAATGCTCAATAACTGAGCAAGATATGGTCAAAGTAAAAACGGGTCAGAGTGCAAAAAGGCAAGGTGCAGGGCAGACAAATGAGCAATCAGTCAACTTTGAGCTTATTTTTAAGTAAGCAAATAAGTTTCAAATCCATATTTTCTTCTTGATTATGAAAGATCAGCAACAAATGAACACAAAACATCAATTATTATCCATTTCCAATCAATATGGAGTCCTAAAATTAATCTAGAAATCTGTCCTATTCTAGCAGCTATGAAAATTTTTGACTTTTTAGATTTTTGAAAACTTTGACTAAATTGAAGTTTAAATGATCCTAGATAAGTGAATATGTTGTCTTAGGTTACAATAAGACTAAATCTAGCAATCTAAACACTTTCTTTATCTAAAATGAAGATTTGGCAATCTTAAATCCTAACAATAGTGTAGCTATCAAGATTTTAGGCCAATTTTGACTATTATGCTAATTAGGTATGGTTTTTATGACTAAGATGTTCTATCTATGACTAATGAATCATGTCTACACAGATTACCACAACTAACACAAGCTCAAACACAGAACAATGGGTTAATCCAAACACCCCTTAAAAACTGATTTTGCAAATTTTATGAAGTAACACCAATTTTTAAGCTGTGAAATGATTACAAGAGCTGAGTGAAGCAAAAAAATGCAAAGTTAAGGCAGATTTCAAAGCAAATCGATGAAATAAGAGATAACAAGCTAAAAGATGATTATAACTACTAGATTAAGCTACAATAAGCATAAACAATCAGAAATGAGCAACAATTACCAACTACAACTAACTAGAACAAAATATGCAAAAGTTATACTTAGGAATTGAAATTAGAAAACAAGAACTTGAAACCTTCAACCCTAGCTGAACAAGGGCACCACAATGGCAGCTACAAGCTCTAGCTTGTTATCAAACAAGCTGGCATAGTCCCTCTGGCCAATCCAAAACGACCACTTCCTTGCATTCCACAGTCTCAAGCATAGGTAACCTCTGTGATTTTATTTATGTGCTTCTTATGTTTTCTTTTACTTTTTAGAGCTTAAGAGAGCTTATGACAACTTATGAAAACATATGAAACATTAATGAAGCATAAAAGGATTTTTATTTATTTATTATTTTTTTTGCTAAAAACTTTAAAATTTCTATTAAAATTGAAAATGGATTACAAGGCTTAAATTAAGAACTGAAAACTTAAATTAAATTTAAAAGACAGATTACAATATTAAACTACAAACTATATTAAAAACCTACATGCCTTGAAAGGCTTACAAACTTGTCCTTTTTATACTAAGATGCTAAGTTAGGGTTCTTTTCCACTTGTGCTAGTTCTGTGAGTGAAAACAGCATACATCNTTTTGGAAATTTAAAACAAAAATACAAGGTTTATCAAAAATATTCTATGTGATTTTATTTTGAACAATGGTTTAAGGTTTTGAAAATGATTTTTCAATTAAGTTTTGGGGTAAAAAGGGTAAATTGGGTAATTTTGTCGGGTGAGGGGTATTTTGGTTATCTTTGGGTTTAGGTTAAGGGTAAAGGGTAATTAGGATTTTGGTGTGGTTTTTCCAAGCTCACCCCCATGGCACTTCCCGGGATTGATTTCTTTTCTTCAATATAGGCTCATCTGGTGTCGAGTCGATCAGGTAATACTCCATTATGTTCTTTTTCCCATCTAAGCTCTATTTTGCTCACTTTTGCCCTGTTTTCAACCCTTTTGTACCTGAAATACACAAAAACACACTCCAAGGATATTTATACATTATATGGTCATTTCTGGGTGTTTTTGGTTGTTTTTGTGGGTTAAACAAGGTAAAAGATATGTGTAATTAGACACATATCAGCGCTCACGATTAATTTTCCTTTATTTCTATTTCTTTTGTTTGATTCTGATGTTAGACTTTGATTTCAACTTTGTTTTTATGATTTCACTGATGTGATTAAATCTTTTGATTATTAAGTTCTCCTTTGGAAGTTTCGTCTTATGACAATTTTTCATATGTTCGTTAAGTTTATAGTTATGAGAATTTTGGCAAATTTTGGAAGTATTAGTGCGATTGTTCATGTACTCTATTCTAATAGAACCGTTAGATTTCCGTTGCTTTTTGATAAGTTTCGTTTTCTGTTCAACACCATTGATGATGATTGTTTTGCTGAATCGTGGAAGAAGAGAAGTATTGTTATGCCGCTATTAGGTTGCTTATTCACGATTTGAGATAAAGTATGGTCATCATGAAGGTATATTTATATGATGCTGGTATTATGACGCCTGGCCAACGTGATAATACTTACATCATACAACGTGCACTCATTGTGAGCATAGGATATTTCGGGAAGTGTTTGAGAAGCATTAGATCTCTGTTAGTTGGATTATTTGTGATTAGTGATACTTTTAGGATTCATTCTACCTATGTGTATGTTTTGCCTTCATCGTTAGGTATCTGGATACGTTTGAAATCTCGTCGTATGTTTATTGATTGTTGTTCATCTGTTAAGAATTTTAGAACTCATCACAGAGCCTCCTATCGTTTGATTTTCCGCACTTAATCTGTTTTCTACTATTACTTTGAGAAGTACATTTGATTATCTGCTACATGTATGCAATCGTTGAACTGATTTATGATCTGTTCTGGATAAGATATGACGTTATGAAGTTCTAATAAGAAAGGTCTGTCTGTTTGTTAACATCTGTTGGAAAGGTTATTCTGAATTGAGGCTACTTTGGTAAATAAAAGATTCTACGTTTGTTTCATCCTCATAATTTCTGCAATTCGATTCATTTCCATCTGCTCTGCCTATTCAATTTTCGCGGATGAAAATTTTTTTAGAGAGGAAGAAGTTGTAAAACCTAAAATTCTAAAACATGTAAAATGACCAAAATACCCTTAGTACTACAAATCTTAATAATTAGTTATAAAATACCAAATAAGCCCTAACAACTCTCTAAACTATTTAATATGATCTTAATAACTTAAGGTGTAGCAACCCACTAACTTTCCTACTAGCTTCCCATAGGTTAGCAAAGCCTTACTAACTTAACTTAGGCCCTCACTAAGCACAATCTAGGTTAGAAATGCCAATAGCTATTTCCTGAGTAAAATTTTTGCTTTACTATACCACGATTGCCTATATAACCTCTAGACAAGCTCACGTATCCACCTATGCCAACCACTACTATGTTTACCTGATGTAAACATCCCGGTATGTCAAGTCTAAGTTTTAAACATAATTTCACTAAGTAAACTATCACTCTAGTACACTATACTTATCAGAAAACTCTAATTGCACCTATGTGTTTATAGTTAACTTTAAAACCCTAATTGCTTATCTGAACTAGCTTGAAAGTGCTCAAGGCTTAGGTATGAGTTACAATAGCAACTTTAATTATATTAGATTCCCTAGAACATAGTACAACTCCCAATAACTTAGGTACAAGTCTCATAAGCACAAAACCATAACTAGGTCATAACTTCCCGGAAACTAGATTAAACTTTCCCAAATCTTCACCATAAGCTACCACCAGTTAGTATAAGCTTACTAGGACTTAATATTAGTCACTAAAAACTCATAGGACACCAAATTAGGCACTAAACCCTAGGCAAAACCGTAAACTCTCACTAGGCAAAATTAGGTTAAAACTAAACCTAAAACCTAAACCATGCTACCATAGCACCTCAAAACTCACAAGATAGCACCCTATCACCTCCCTTATACTAGGCTAGCAACCTAGCACCTCACAAGCAAGCAAGCAAGGAGGTGCATCACCTCCTTGTCACCTTCTTCACCCCGCGGCTTCACCATGGCCACAACCGGCCTAGCAGCCCCCTAGCTACCATGTAGCTCACCTTAGTCACCCTTTAGGTCTTCCACTTCACACCCTAGCTATGCTTACACGGCCTCCCCCATCTTCGACACCTAGCTCACCCTTTACTTGCTCGCTACTCCCCCGTACACTATAAATACCACATGAAACCACACCATTCCTCTTCACAACTTCCCTCTCTTCTTTACCTATACATTTCTGTAGTATAAGGCCCTTATAACCCTTAGAAGTCGAGTAGCGAAGCCCTTGAGCCTTGTCGAGTTGAGTTTTGGTCGAGAAAACCCTAACTAGTCACGTTAAGCCTTGCACGACCTAGGTAAGCCTCAATCTTGATCCTAGTAGCCTTATTACTGATATAGGACTCCTAGGAAATGCCTTAGAACCTTTACAGTATCCTTGAACATTTTCTTTTAAAAGTTTTCATTTAGAAACCCTAATTATAGAAAATTATATGTTTATGTGCTAAATTGCCTCATTATATGATATAATCTGAATTAGGAGACTTAGTTAAGTATATATTAACTAAACATAAGCTAGGAAACTTAATTATCTCATTAGAATATAATTTGCATAGAAAAAGGACTAGTTTTGTAATAGTTTTCATGCATAGGGGTAAAAAAATGTAAATTTCTGAAAATATGAAGTCAAAGGACTGTTTTTGACATTTCTTAGAAGTTATAAGTATAAGGACTCTTTTTGCAAAGTTCTAAAACCCTAGGATAGAAAGTAAAATAAGTTATAAACTTAAAAGGACTAGTTTTGCAAATATTGTTAAGTTAAGTATAGTTTAAAGACCATTTTTGCCATTTCTCTAAAATATATAAGTATAGGGACTAAATGTGCAAAAGTTAGAAAGTTATATGCTTAAATGGTAAAAGTTTATAAGTTTAGGGTAGAAAGTGTAAATATGTAAACTTGAAGGGTATAAACGGACTATTTTCATATAAGTAAAGAAAAACCTATTTTAAGTTAGAAGCATAACACAATACTAGGGAGCTTCATGTGAGGGGTATCATGTGGATATTTCGTTTTGACGAGTTTGCTGGGTTTACGATTTAAAGTGTCCTGGCTCCTCAAACGATTATTGCATGACCTCTGAATTATGATGGCCCGAACGGTGTTATGTTATAACTAAATCTAATAACAACATAACTCAATAATAGGGAACTTCATGTGAGGAGTTATATACTTCTGAATTATGATGGCTCGAATGGTATTATGTTGATAACATAATACAATAGTAGGGAGCTTCATATGAGGAGTTATACTTCTGGATTATGATGGCCTGAACGGTGTTATGTTATGTATAAAAACCTTAAGAATGATTAGTTGAGAAAACCTAAACTAAGACTTGACATACACACACCTACACTACCCCCAGGATATGTGAGTAACTTGTCTAAACCCCTACTTTACTTACCTTAAGACCCAGGTGAGTTTTCATAGCCTCACTTTTAAATGCTTTACAACCCTGTGAGGGGGATACATGCTTTAAACTGAATAAAAGTCTTTCTCTTTGGTTGTTGCACGAGTAAACTATCTGCCACCACTACATAACTAAAATTTATGAATCTAATCATTTGGGATATTTTACCCAAGTGAACGCGAATATTGTTGATAGATCTATTGGAGTTTGACAACTCCCGTTGATACTACCTTTCACTGGAGGGTATCAATAAGTACTATATTTGAACCCTCTCCGAAGGATTAACTTTGGCAAAGTTATCCTTCCCGTCCCCTCATGGTTTGGTCTGCAGACCCATGACCCGGACTGTTAATGTGTGGTTCATGAGCTTAGTGCAATATACCTACTATCACTAACTTTTCCACACATAGGGTTTAAGCTGAACCCTGTGGAACTTGTATTCACACTCTATCTACTTAAACCTATGACTCTCACTCAACCTTAGTGTTGACTTTTAAGCATGTTATCTGTAACACCCCCAAAAATGTTTTGCAGCGGAAGATAATGTTATTGGGTGCTACTAAATTGGTATCACAACACAAGTACAAAGAAAAGTTTTTACCTCAATCATTCATTAACAAAGAGTATTAAATTTACATTATTCAAAGATAGTGTGGAAATAGGCCCATAAAAGAGTTTAAGCGGTCCCAGTTATGTCAGAGGAATCTATGACCATGCCATGCCATGCCGAAAGCCTTCAAAATTTAGTTGTCGCATTAACCCTGAAAATACATGCTAAAAAGTGTCAACACGAGGTTGGTGAGTTCATAGGTTTGCATAAATAACCAAGTAAAGTAAAAGTAATGTGAGTTCGATAGTAGGTTCTATAACCATTGTGTCGCGCACATTGTCATGAAAATAAAGTTTACTTCAAAGCAAAATTTGAAATGTGGACCAAGAGCAGAGTATGTGATCATTACAACAAATATAATGTCACATAGAAAAATAGTCTATTATGCTAGCACTAAGTTCATGCAACCGAAGCTACGACAGTGTGCATGCTCTAGAAGCATGTTAAGTATAAAGGCCCGGAAAGTGTTTATCCCGATACACTTGTAATTCAACATGTTATACGCTCGCGTTTGCCTATCCGGTCAAACCGAACGGGGGAGTCACCACCAATAGATCCATTTATAACATTCGCGCATCCCAGCAGGAATTGACGTTCATGAGTTTGGGCATAGTGGGATTCAAGGGCTTAGGCTAATCCGCGTAATAGATTGAATAAAGCATAAGTTTCAGTGTGGTCCGTAAAAGTGTTTGCATGTGTCTCACCCCAAGTTTTGTAAAGCAAAGTAAAGTAAAAGAGTGGGGCTATAAACTCACATATACGTTTCAAGCACTTGTGTCCATGTTTATAAAACACTTGTGTCCATAATAAGGTAATCCGTGTATGCAATGAGTAGATAAATTATGTCTCAAGTAAGAGCACGTAATGAGTTTAAGTATAAACAAGCATTGAGTTTAGTTAAAAACGAGCATGTATTCTCCCCTAAAACAATTATAAAACAAGTAAAAGTAGGGGCCATGAACTCACCTCAACAAATAGTAGTCTGATAGTGAAAAGTATCGAGTAGTGATAGTGAGCGGCACCGACACGCAACCTAGATTAGTACGGCAAGTTTAGTTTACAGTTTCAAGTTTGAGACTCGATGAAGTTTAAAAGTTTTAAAGTGTTTATGTCATTGTTGCTTGTGTGGCAGCATTTAAGTTTAAAATGGTTTTCTAAGCGTTTGCAAGTATTGGCTCTTGGAAGTGCATAAGTATATGAGTATAAAGTACACACGACGAATAAGTATTTGTTACAAAGGTATCCGATAGACAAGGTATGAAAAATAATCACAAGTAAAGTGTTGTGAATAATAGATGTGGTCGGAAGGTATAAACATGTCGTTAACTAATTGTATATTTATAAGTTTAAGTTAACGAAAATAAAATAGTTAGTGGATGATAAATTATGTGTTTATAAAAGTGTATGTTTGTAATCTAAGTGTCGATTTGTGACGAAAATTAGGCACGACCCGTGTATACCTTTTAGTTGCTCGTGATAACTATAAGTTACAATGTATATGTTTACGTAAATATCTCTGGTTTAAAATTTGTAAAACTCACTTAAGCTTTTATAAAACCATATCAAGTTTATATAAGCTAAATAGGTGATATAAATTAATAAGCATGTTTAAAACTTACAAGTTTAGTTGTGACTAGTTTTTATAAGTTTAAATGCATAAGAGTTCAAGCTTGTATGTGTTAAGTATATATGTAATCTTGAGTTATAAATTATGTTTGAGAAACTCGTGGTCGAGTGAAGTGGAACAAGTCGGAAATCAAGTTGTAAGGTAAACAGAACAAACCCCCGCGAGCTAAAACATAATCGGACCAAACTCACCCTTTGTGGGTTGTTTGGCCGCGTGGAAAACCAAAACCAAACGCCCCGTTGGGCTGAAACACAAACAGATCCACACATCCCTGGTGGGCTGTAAACAAGCAGAACCAAACGCCCCCTTGTGGGCTGTTATACACAAAACCAAACGCACCCTTTAGGGGCTGAAATCAGCAGCTCCAACGCACCATTTGTGCAGAAAAATAACCAAACAAAACACGCCCTTTAGGGGCTGAAAATATGCATATCCAAACCCACCCTTTTGTGCAGAAAATTTAGGAGCAAACACACCCTTTTTAGGAGGGCTGCGCTGGACCGAAACACAAACCAAACTAACACCCCTCCTGGTTTATTAGCCAAGTCCAAAATACATTTAGTTTACTTCATTCTTGATGTTGAAATTTAACAAGTGAGGTGAACAAGACCCACTGATAAGTGTCTGGACAGCAGGACAAGGAGAAAGAAAAAGAAAGAAACCAGTACCAACACATTAGAACCAGAACTAGCAAGAATTCACCACTGTGGTACGACCACAGTGGGTTTCGACGTAAGTCAGAACAAGACCCTAGTCTAACTAAAAAAAAGAACGAACACAACAAGATAATCTGATCACAGATAACACTTCCAAGAGTAAGCTAATACTTAAAATTTTACAAGTTTATTTGCTCATTTAGTTATACCATAACAAGCAACAACAATGGTCATAATCAATACCATGAAAATAATTATATGCGATCGTTTGAATCAGAGATCCAAAATATCAACACAACATCTAACCTTCTCAAAATTTTATTGAAATATTAACAACAACAACAATCTTTCATAACAAACCAAAAATTTCTGATTTATAGTAAAAAGAGAAATCATAAGACCTTAATGGGAGAGGTGGTTATGTCGATGAAGATGAAGACCAATAATTAAGAACCCAACTCCGATTCCAAGAAAGCAAACCACCACAGTAAACCCTTAAATTTTTGAGTGAAGTTTTTGGGATGTGGTTTGCTTGTAGACCGATTAGGGGTATAAGAAAAGATAGGAACAAGGAAGGTTTGACTCTTCAATCCTCATTATCAGTCGAACCATAGCCAAAACTGGATACCATCGACCTCATCTCTTTTGGTTGATATGTTGACTTCGAGAGTTTAGACAAAGAGGGGATCAGACCTGCGATGCTAGGGCCAATTTTTGTTGTTTCGTGGTCATTGTTTAGGTCACACCTGGTTTTCAGATGGTGAAATTAAAAGTGAGGGGTTAAATAATAAAGGTGAATGTAAATAAAGTAAGGGTTTATTTATACAAACGTAAGTATTTGATTAGTTAGTTTAGGTGTACTCTATGTCTCGTTGAGTTCCTGTGTAATTAAGTTTTACAGGTTGGCGTGAGCACGAAAATATATATTTTATGAGAACGTTTTTGTGAAAGTAATATAAAAACATAGTTATTGATTCCGGATAACCAACATTCATGCGTTACTAGGTTTGTGTCGGTACGCGTCTGGTGTTGTGTGCGAGATATTTCTCATTTGAATACACAATTAAATCAGTAATAGTCAGGAAACGAAATATTCACAATTTCTGATAAAATAAACAATGCAGTGAGTTACTGTAAGCTACAGTGTGCAGGTTTACTTCTCGAAATAGTTATGCAAGCTCATGAATGCTTAATTAAACAGTCAGGTAATAATAAATTCACATTTATTATTTAAAATTAGTTTGGAAAATTCCGGTTTGTTACATTATCCTAGGTAACTAAGCTCTTTATGAACCATGGCACGAAGAAGAACTGGACATGAGGACATCCATAATAGTTATCATTCATCATTTTTTGCCTAAAAATGTATCTGATGTGCGTTTTATTAGTGTAAGTTTTAAATTTATAAGGGTGAATTACCGAATCTAGAAACAACACATATGAGCAAGTGTACTCGTCCGTTATAGCAAGTTATGATGGTAAGTCGGGATCGTTCGCAGGGATTTGTGAGTGAATCAAAATATAAGTTTAAAAGTAAATCTCTAATGTACGCAAATAAGATAATAAGCAAATTCAATAATTTAAAAACTACACTTGTTTAGACTATTTTTCTACTTAATGACACACATGATTGTGATAACTTTTGATAACATGTTGGTTGTGATAATTAGATGGTGGTCTAATCTATTGTTTCTACAAGTTAAACCTTCGTCAAGATTTTAGTTCATAAAAACAAGCTTTAAGTGTAAACCAATCAATTCAAGATCCATCCAAGGTTCATAAGGTATGGTGAATATCTTAAACACAAGAACAAACTCTTATTACAAATCAAATACTCTTAGGAAATGGTCAATACAAAAGGTAACCCATTCATAGACAAAAAGGTTACAATTGTTTATAAACATCTAAACTTTCGTCCAACTAAAGGTTTACAAACAATCCGATTTGATGTTATAAAAGCATTCTCATTACAATCATACTTCTTGTTTCTTTGTTTAGTCAAGAATAATTATGGTGAAAAACAATCATTCATAGACAAATGATTATAACTAGTTGAATAATAACAAATCTTTCGACCCTTGAAACTATTATCAATTAGTTAACCTTGACTCAACAAATGTCACTATGAAACTTAAGGTACAATTGGTTCTTAGGATTGACTTGAAATTGAATTAAAGCATGTTATCACAATCATTACTATCACTAAGCATAAAACATCATCAAAACAAGTGTAAAAAGACTACTAGCCACTCATAGCAAACATGCAAATAAACTCAGAATATTTAACATTAGAATCTATGGTTTTAAGTCTTACAATGCTTTGAAATTGATAACAAATGACAAGGTATTGATACCCTAAGTATTGGTGATGATTTCTTGAGATTTCTGGCTTCCAAATGTTGCTTCCTTGGTCCTCCAAAGTTCCTGGTTCTTTCTGCACGAATTTCCCTTCTTTGAGAGCTAGATGATGATAATAATTGAGAGTAGTAATGAGAGTAAATGATCTCTTGACTTGTGTCTTCAATGGTGTACTCTTGGGGTCCTTTTAGGCTTGTCAAATACTCCTAGTAATGAATAGGGACATAAATATTGGAGCTTGGACAATAAGACACTAAGAAGGGCCTAGAACAATGGGACAAAAGATCAAGATTCGTGCACAAGAAGTTGGTATAAACAGGCAGTGGACTCCATCTGATCGGATTCGGGTTGGCACCGATCGGATGGATGCGGTAATTGTGGCCATCCGTTCGGATTGACTCCAACCGATCGGATGGTAAAGTCTGGTAAACTTTGATGTTTGACTTTTCTTGCGTAGATCTTTATGCACTATCCAAACTTGATTAACTCTGAACTTGGAATTTTGAAATGACAAAACTTAGGTTCTCCTTATGAGATGCGTCACAGATTGGATTTTGAACTTGGGAATCTTCGTGTAATTGCATATACTTCATTTTATTCACTTTTTCTCCGTTTTTCCTACATTTGGCTACATATGCTACAAAAACATACTTTGATACGATTTAGTGGCAAAAGCATATAAAAATAACCAAATAACATACACAAAAACACTAATAACGCTTCTAAAAACATGTTAACTTTGAGCGTTATCAAATCCCCCACACTTAAACTTTGCTTGTCCTCAAGCAAATCTAGAAGAAAACTAAATATCCACATGGTAAACGAAAGTGATTTCTGAAAATTGTGATGAGAATCCTCCTTATACAACTACAAGTTAGATCATCCTTGTTAAGCTTTTATAAATGAAATATTGAGATGTTTTACAATACCCAACGATTTTCTTGCTCGATTAACACTTCTAAAACACCTCACGAAGGAAGAATAAGATATAATTCACTCATAACACTCATATATGGGGTAGCGTATATGATAAATCACAATCATTGCTCAGTCATGATCTAATTATTACCATAAGCTTGTACAAGAAACAAAACTACACCGCAATGGCGTAAACACCAAGTCTACATATCAAAGAGGTCTTTTATTCGGGTTTAGGCTAAAAAAGGTTAATAAACTTAAATGCAAATACCTCGTGCCCAACATAATAGATCGCTGCCGCAAATCTTTGATTCACTCAATAACTGATGTTCACTAAGGATGACCCTTAGATCGCTGGCATGTTATCTAATTCCTCAAAAACTCGGATGGTCACTATATGTCAACACACTTAATAAATACACTAAGTTAAAGGGTAGGAATAAGACATGGGATTATTGAAGGGTAAGTGATGATTAAGAATATATAAACTAGTCCAAGTCTATTAGATCAAATATTATTAGCTTTTCTTCCTTGAATCATAACCTCGTAGTCTTTGAGAACTTCATTCTTTCGCGATCAATGCTTTATTTTATAGCTTCATTGGCTATACATAACACTATACATATCAAACTAACAACTTTTTTTTTTTATTTTTATTTTATTTTTTTATTTTTTTTGCAAACAAAATACATAACACTTGAGACACTTGTCATCATACATATTGTGATGACTATACTTTTACTTGCTTCAATCGCTGATTCTTGAATTTCCACTTTCTTCATTCTTTCTTCATGATTCTTTATATACGTCTTCAATAAAGCTAACAACTCACCAAGACTTGACTAAGGGGTAAGGCTAGGCTAAAAGTGTAAAATCTTTTTGTATTTTTTTTTTGTTTTTATCAAAAGAAAAGGAATGGCTCAGAAGGTGTAACTAAGGGTATCTAGCGTTAAAGATGAACGCTAACAAAAGGGTTTAATATTGGAGATTAACTAATCAATGTGACTAGCTAAAAATCAATAAGGAAGGCTATTTGGTTTGAATCCTAAGGTTGCCTCTTATCACGTATGTATACTTATATTACAAAAGTGTAATCTCACAACGGTCTCGTAATGATTTACAAGTACAAGTTCTAGAATAAATAAAATCACCGGCACACTCATAACAAAAGATTCGAGCATATAAGATGTAAGCTCGTTATAAACAGGCTCAAATCCTCACAATTTAGTGGAAAGGGTTATAATGTGTGCTAGCAAATGTTATCGATCCAAAAGTGGACTGCAATATTAATCGGGACACATCTCAATTTTTTCAAAATTACTGATTTTTCCAGTGGATAGATCCAGTTATTCTAATAAATTACTCCTAAAAGCGTGAAAACAACTAGATTACAAGGACAAACAAAATTTAAAAATTAACTCGATATTACAATTAATTTCTTATTTACCTACTCACCCCCCCACACTTAAGTTAAGCATTGTCCTCAATGTGATAAATGAACTTAAAAGTATGAAAGTAGGGAATTGAGAAAATAAACCATGATATCCGCTTTTATGCTTCTATCCAATCGTCTTTTTCTTGCAATCAACACCTGCATTATTAGAAACAAAAACAAACAAACAAAAAGCATTGCAATTTTATTCAAAGTAGTGGCACACCCCCACACTTAAGTTTGACCAAGTGGTAAAACTTTGGGGTGTAGACACTGAAAATAAAAACAAGAATATTAATTAAACACACGGGTTGCCTCCCGAGAAGCGCTTGTTTTATTAACGAGTCCTCAGCCGGACTCAAACTTCGAATAGATTATGTAGTTATAGTGTTACGATTTCTTTTAGGGATGTACACCACATTTCCTATCACAATTCCCTCCCCTGTTTCATCTATGTTTTCCAATGTAACTTTTTCCCATGCTCTAGAAAGAGCATCATAGATAAAACCATTATTGTGTGCCCAAGGAATCATTCCCTTGTGTGGAGCCGTGAATGTGATAGCTTCATATTCAAATTCGGATGAAATTTCTTCATTAGAAATTACGTTTAATTGCTCTTTATCATAATAGAGTTTAATTCGGTGCCCATTTACAATGAAACTTCCACCATGTTTGTCATAAAGTTCAACATAACCTGATGGAAATCCATGTTTCACTACATATGGTCCAAACCATTTTGGCTTGAGTTTCGGAGCTTTAAACTTGTATTTCATATTGAAGACCAGAACTTTATCTCCAGCTTTGAATTGTTTTCGAAATCTCAGCTTTCTATCATGGTAAGTTTTAGTTCTTGCTTTGTATAGCTTGGAGTTCTCGTAAGCTTGAAGTCTTAACTCATCGAGCTCATGCAATTGCAAAAATCTCTTTTCTCCAGCTATTTTTAGATCAGGATTACAGCTTCTTAGTGCCCAGTAAGCACGGTGTTCAAGTTTGAACGGCAAATGACATGTTTTCCCATACAAGAGTCTGTATGGTGTTGTACCAATTAGTGTCTTATACGCCATACGAAATGCCCATAGAGCGTCGTCTAATTTCCTTGACCATACGGCAGGATTGTCCTTAACCATTTTTTCAAGTATTCTTTTTATAGCTATATTGGTATTTTCGACTTGACCACTAGTTTGTGGATGATAAGCTGTAGCAAAACGATGATGAACTCCATATCGTTTCATTACTTTCTCCATTTGTTTATTGCAGAAATGGGATCCTCTATCACTTATTAAAGCTTTAGGTATTCCATAGCGAGCGAAAAGCTTTTTGAGAAAGTTGACAACAACTCGTGCATCGTTAGTAGGAAAAGCTTCAGCTTCAACCCATTTGGAAACATAATCGATTGCAACGAGGATATATTCGTATTTGTGTGATTTAGGGAAGGGTCCCATAAAATCAATTCCCCAAATGTCGAATATTTCGCAGATTT
>LBNU01032998.1:0-18876 GCA_014162995.1 Artemisia annua
GTGTGCAAATCTGAGCTCCTGTATGAGATGCTTTTTGAATCCTTGTGAGTTTTATGCAGGGTTGAGAATCTGCTTAATATAGAAATAGGTGAGAGTTATGCAACGGTTGAGAATATGCTTTATGGTAGCTGGGTCTGTAACCTGTTGTGTGAAAACTTTGTGAATAGCATGTGTTAGGTTGGGCAACTTGGTGTTGTGTCAATCTGCTCTGTGTGCAATCTGTCTGCTTTTGTTATCACTTGGGACAAAACAGGATTTGGTAAAAAAAAGACAGGCGATGAAGGATTGGTTCATATAAAGGAAAACGGAAATGGCACAGTGAGTAATTTTTATCAAACATTGGCAACCTCAATATCTGAGCCTTTGTGGCAATCTGGCTTGTGTGCAAATCTGCTTGTGGTGCAGCTATACGTAAGCCCTCCTTAGTGCAATGCACTTTGTGTGTTATAGCGTCACGGGGGGGGTCGCTAGATTTTTAGTATAACGAGGGTCTAATGGGGTAAGTCCCGTAACCATTTTTGTACTTATAAATCGGCGATGAATGACCTTATCTGAGCCTGTGTTGCAAAACCAAGAGAGGGTTACTTTAGTGTTCGGAAGTTATATTGTGCCACTTTGCAATTTGGACAACAAAAAGAACAGCCGAAAGCACGAGCACACCAGAACTTGCTAAAAATGCGGCGATGATGAATTACATATCTTCTGAAGCATGTGTGCAATCTGGCCTTGGCTGTGTGGCTTATGCACTTGGAACAAAAATTGAGAACTTATGATCCTTAATCTGTGTGTTGTGCTTATCTAATTGTGTGCTTTATGCAGCTGGACAAAAAAATGTGGGACTTATGCACTTTGGACAAAAATTACCCTTGGACAAAAAATAAAACAAAAAAAACAAATACTCTTTTACACTTCAAAAAAAAACAGCATAAAAAAACAAAAAAAAACTTTACAACTCGTATAAATTTATAAAAACTGGCCAAAAAAAAAAAAAAAAAAAAAAAAGGTACAAAAAGCTGCAGCTACAGTAAAAATACTGTAGCTACAGTACCAGTCTATGGGGGGGGTTTCCACTAGAGAGGGTTACTATAGTACATCCCTTTTTAACCACCATCAAACTTCTAATATCCTGATTCGAGGACTTATTTTATTCCATTGTCATTTAGTTTAGCTTCTTTACTTTTTATATTGCTGATGATAAAGATTAGTCTCCTTTTACTGTTAGATGTCATTATCAAAATTAATTACTCCTACTTGTTTTAATGTTTTCTATTGGCTACTGTATTATTTTTCTTTTGCTGCTAAAAAAAAATTTGTCTCCGCTTATTGTTCAACGTTTTCATCAACATAACCTTTATTGGTTTAATGTTTATTTAGTTTTTTAATACAATCCGAGTTTTCGCGATTTAAGCACTCGAATTGCAAGGAATATTAGACAATATAACGGCCCAATCCCCGATATAGGTTGAGTCCGTTAATGTTTGTTGTATCTTTCATATAATATATAATATAATGTAAATGCATATCAATAATAAAATACCTAGAGGAGGGTTATTTTAAATACTAAACTTATCTTGCACATCAAACGACTCATCTCTACCATCAATTTAAAACGAAATCAATGGTTGAGATTAAAATCATTTTAATATTTCACATATTTTTTATAATTTAAATATCTCTTAAACCGTTAATCGTTAAACTAAAATAATTACACCATCGCAACGAGCATTTAATTACCTTTCTATATACGGGCACTTTGATATACTTTCAACAAAAATAAAAAAGAATAAAAAAAATAAATTTCTTTTCACGTTCTTTCGTTTTTTTTTCATTATTAAAATTTGCATAAAAAATCACATGTGATATTAGTGTTAAATCGTATATGATATGTAATATCATATGTGATATTAGTGTTAAATCACATCTGATATATAATATCACATGTAATATTAGTGTTAAATCACATATGATTTTTTTCATGCAAATTTCAGTAACGAAAAAAGAGTGAAAAACACGAAAAAAATAATTTTGTCGAAAGTATATCGAAGTGCCTATCTATAGAAAGATAATTAAATGATCATTGTAACGGTATATTTTTTTACTTAACGGTTAACGGTTTGAAAGATATTAATATTTGAAGGAAAAAAATGATGAAAGTGGGTTTTTTAAATTGTTGTAATTAATCTTATCCATTAAATCAAATAAAGATGGAGGGTAGATACTAGTCACTTAGTATATAAAAAAATTTGGTTCTCAAATAATCTTAAATCTAATACCTATTACGGAGTTTTCACTCATATCTTTCTAGTTTATTTATTTTGTTATCAGATCTTAACTACACTCGGGTTTGTGGACGTGAGTGCTTCAAACTTTTTTACTATTTAGCATAACCTTGTTTAACAAATATTATGTCTATTCATACTAATCTTAAAGAATACCCAATATTAATATAGTTGTTATAAAATAATGTACAAGCACACAAGAAAGAGAGGAAGAGAGATTTATTCATTAGTGGCTTATCCAATGGTTACAAGTATGTACTATTTATAAAGGAGTGAAATACATGTAAAACCCTAATAGGCCGGTTGAGATAAAATAGTGAAGAAGGGAAAGCAAGGTGGTTATACTATTCCGGGTCAAGGAGGGTTTACTAAACCTGTTGTGGGTAAGCAGTTTCAATATCAACCCAAAAAGATTCCTCCTGAACCTAAGAAAGTGAAAGTCACTAAGAAGAATGCTTCTAACGTGGCTAGTTCGAGTGGAACAAAGATTTCTACATCTAACCAGTTTGATGCTCTTAATATGGAAGATACAGATGCTTTTGGTAATCCTTCTAATGACACCAACAAGGATGTAGATTCTGGTCGTACAATGGAAGTTAATGAAGATAAGTCTACTAAGACAGGTACTACATCACAAGAACCCCTTATGAGTGATTTGAAAGAGAAGGAGTCGGTTGTGGCACCTAAAACTAGTGATTCTTGTACTCCGCCCATCTCTTCTACTAATAGAGTTAACCCTTTTTCTAAGGTGGGAGTGATCGTGGTTTCTGATTCTGAAGATGAGGTGGTTGCCAACCCATTTGATGAGTCTGCTAATCTATTCGGTGGTGGCAAAGAGTTTGAAGATGATTATGATGACTATGACTACTATGACTATGCGAATCAGGTTTATGATCTTCCAAGGAATTTGGATGCCTTTAATGCCATGTATGGCACAAAGCTTCAAGGTCTTAGGAAGTAATTTTATTTCGTTATGTCCTATGTTATCATTTGAGTAGTGGTTTGTTTTCTTGTTTAGAAAATAGGAAGTATCTTGTTAAGTAAGCTTTATGCCTATGTAACGGGCTGAGATATGGGATTTCAGCCATATCCATTGTACTTATAGATTTTGGTTAATATATTTACCAGGTGCAGGATCACTCCCCTTTACCAAAAAAAAGATAAAATAATGAAGATTCAATAGCCCAATATTTATAACACTCATCTTTGAATATTCACCAGTTATTATTCGCTATATACTTTCTCATTAAAAACTTTATCAAGAAAAACCTTAAAAAAAATAAAAAATAAAATAAAAAAACCTTGATTAAAGGAAAAGAGTGCAGCGCGCATAATGCTCCTCCTCAATTTAATGTATATCTTTCAAGCATCGAATGCTAATCTTTTAAATGAGTTGCTCAAATACTTTTGTTGGCAATAATATTGTAATGAATTCCACCAAATTGTTGATGTTTAAAATAAGTTCTGCAAATATGACAAAATATATGTGTAGCTTCCAACCCAATATCAAATGAATTGATTGCAAGTATCTAATGTTAATGCAAATAAAACTATACAGTCTCGTTATGCATATTAATTGCAAAATAGACATCAAAACCTTAGTTGCACTTATGTATGGTACTTGAGGACAAATTATTTCTTAGAGACATGCGCAAGGGGTTTTTTAAACCTTATGTTCGTCTATGGTAGATTCTTGGGAATTCAATCTAATCCATTTTTGCCGAGTGGTGGCTAATGATGTAATGAACCTTACCATAGTTGTACGTGTGGCAGACATTGATCGCATGGTTGGTAAGGTTTTGTTGATTCTTTATTAGCTTTTTGTGATCATGGGAGCTGCGGTGTGGTAAGTATGTTGGAACATTCTGATTCTATGGTATTGAACCATGGTTCTTTGATTTGTTGTATTGGAAGTGGCGTTATGTGGTTATAGGGTGGATGACTTGTTTCGTCGCTATTTCTACAAACACTTGTTTATGTGTTGAAGGTGCTCAAATCACCTGCTGCTATTATTTTTACATTGGTGTGGTAGATGAGAATTGGTGTTTGGTGGCATCATCAATGAGTAACAGTAACACTTGGGTCTTGCAAGATTCTGGTGTTGTCGTTACATTTTGATAGTCGCTTTAGGCTAGTTCAAGGCTTATTCGTGTAAGTTCAAGATTCTATGTCGATGTCAGAACTGTCTCATGAAGGTGATACAATAGTTTGGTTTCGTATTGGGTGGTGACCTCTGAATCGCATGGAAGTTGATTTCAAGTACTTATGATGACTATGGTTTAGGTTTTTACCTGACAGGAGCAATTTTTCATTTTTATATCCGCGTTTTAGTCATGGTAGGTTGTAAGTTTATTTTGTAAGTAATAAGAATGTAAGTGTCCTATGGGACTGAGATGAGGGAAGTCACCCTCATCCTTTGTACTTCAATGTTTTTTGGCGTAATGAATTTTACTAGGGTGAAAAATCTCTTTTACCCAAAAAAAGCAATTCCTATAATATGCGTCCAAATGATTTTGATCCATATAAGGATTAATTCAATATGATCAAATGGAGTTCTTGATAACTTTATTATTTGCTTCTTGAGTTTTGAGGTTTTTATGTATGCTTGGCATTACAAATCCTTCCTTCATGGAATATGAGAGCTCTAATAAAACTAATTTAGAGATAATTAAATACTTTTATATTTATTGTCACGTAAAATATTAATAAAATAATTACAACCACCACGAGAAAATATGTCTTTTATAATCAACTTCGTGATTTTCTAAATTTATTTATTCACAGTTCATGTATTAAAGGACACAACATTAGAGCTTTTTTTTTTTTTTTTATTTCGCATTTGCAGAAAGACTGATGTATATCCAATATATTTTACAAATTCATGTGTATAGGCTTCATGTCCCAATACTTCTCCTATTTTCACAAGATTGCGTCTTTTAATGTTGGCCAATCGTTTTTGTTGAGCACACTTTTGAATAATAATTGATTTATGATCCTCATTATGCATAATAGCAATCTCTATAATGTAGGTAAACAAATTTATCGACGTCCTTTTGTTTTGATTTGGTATGATTTTAGACATGATATAGTTTATTGAGATATCATTAGCTACCTTAGTTTCTATTGGAACATTCATATGTCTAGCGTCTCTTGATGAGACTATCATGGGGTCTTTTATACCTCGAACAACCATCTTGTTTTCATGCTCCATATTTTTCAGTGAGAATGTAAATCAGAATGTAAGAAGAAGCCATTCTGCTCACTTACTTCTGATAAAAACTTACGCTAAATTTATGTTCAAATAAGGGGAGATTGTTGAGTCAATTTCTGACTAAATGATCCCTCACAAATATTTGAATCACTAAATTAGCCTAAGCTAATATAGATGATTACATTAGAGACCCAACTTTCTCTCTGATATAGTCAAATCGTAAACCATGAGCAAAGTATACCCCTTGACTAAATGATCAATACAGCCTATCACAATCAGCTATCCAAAAGACTAAAAGGTATACATGATGACATCAAATAAGTACATTATATTGACATCATTTATCCTATTTAATTGACTTTTTTTTTACTATATTATGTATGAGAATTGGTGCTTGATTGTTTACTTTAGTGATTCTCAGGAAATAACAAGTAATTGGTGAAATTTTGTGATTTTGGACTAATTATGGAGCAAATTAATCAAGATGGAAAAGTATACTGTAATCATTGAGATACACCGCATCATCTAGCCAGATGCGCCGTACAATCCTACTTAGATGAATTCGAAGACCATTGCCTGACTTTGAAGAATGCGCCACATGTGATTTTAGCATGCACCGCATATGAAACTTTGGTCAACGAAGAAGATCCAGCTTGTTCTACTCCAGATACGCCGCATCACAATATTGACATATGGCGTATGACTATCCAGACTTCACAAAATACAATCCAAGACGCTGAAAGACATGCGCCGCATAAAGATTCAAGATACGCCGCATCTGAAGACGGTGTATGAACATTCTAGAATATAATAATCTTAGACCCCATGCGAAGTTACCTCAATGCGCCTCATCTACTTAGTTGATGTGTGGTGCAGGTTCTACTGAGCAGATTTTAATATTTATAATTCGCGTTTTACCTATGGTCTACCCTTATGTACTAACGGACATAGAATCCGGTCGTGTGTAGGCTAGTAATGGTAACTCCGAGGTCGTCCCAAGAGCTATGTGGTGCGGACTATGTCTAAGTCTAATGTCACTAATTAATTTAAAAGAAATGATTGATTAATTTTTTGTGTTGAAATGAAACTTAAAACAGAAAGCAATTAAAAGTAGAGTTGCGAGCAGTAAGAGAGAAGCGTACTAACCGAATTACTCATCCTATATCGCTTATGGTCATGTTCCCTATTAAACTAATCTCATNTATGGTCTACCCTTATGTACTAACGGACATAGAATCCGGTCGTGTGTAGGCTAGTAATGGTAACTCCGAGGTCGTCCCAAGAGCTATGTGGTGCGGACTATGTCTAAGTCTAATGTCACTAATTAATTTAAAAGAAATGATTGATTAATTTTTTGTGTTGAAATGAAACTTAAAACAGAAAGCAATTAAAAGTAGAGTTGCGAGCAGTAAGAGAGAAGCGTACTAACCGAATTACTCATCCTATATCGCTTATGGTCATGTTCCCTATTAAACTAATCTCATGCTTTAGGTGGGGCGGACATATATCACTAGGTGCATATGGTCAAGTTCCCTAGCCTATCTCCCCCGAATCCAGCCAGGAACCACAGGCACTACCCCATGCTAGTAAGCCGACGTACGGTAGACGGGTTTGAGTCATTAAGTGCCACTACATGCTAGACTTATCTTTAATGGCCTGTTGTCACGATCATAGGCCATTTCTCTAACTCATTAAGTTCATCAAACATCGGTAGGTGATCCGATGGTCAATTCGCACACGAGGCAGTATGGTCAGTCCTCATCCCTTCCATTTCCTCGCAATCCATCAGGCTAGTGTCCTATGGTCAATTCTTCTAGCCTACTAACTAAATTGGGGTCTTAATTCAATTTAAGCTAGCGTAACGGATACAACCGCTTCTCAAAACTACTGAAAATAGAGGTTCTCAAGATAAACTAAGCATGCACATACGTAAAAGTATTTAAGAAAAGTACGGAAACATGATTAAAACAATATATGAATCATAACTAGGCTAGCACTAGAGGTGGTTAGCCAATCATGTTGAATTGAACACTCGAATTAATGTTAATACAAGAGATGAGTTCGAAATGTAAAATTGAATGTGAAATGCTAAAACTTATGGAATGAAGCGTGATTTCTCCCTTGGAAAGCCTTCATATACTGCTGTAGAAGGGCCTCCTAAAAGCTCCCAACGATCTCTGACTTTGTGTGTGAGAAATTGGTATGACAAAATGTAGAAATTAGGGTTGTATTTATAGGCCCGATCAGAGCTACGGTGTAACTACAAATGCGTTATGCCGTAGCTGTTGAAATCTTATCCAGATCTTGTGGTTACAGCGTAGTTGATGAATTGCTACGCCGTAACTTCAATATTAGGGTTTCTACTATGTCGTAGTCTTTAAATGCTCTACGCCGTAGATATATTCTTGGATATGAGATTTCTTTCGTAGTCATGGTTACGCCGTAGTCACAAAATAGATCTACGCCATAAGTTGAGAAATGAGCTTGGACTACTCTCGTACACGTTGCTACGCCGTAACTCCAGAGTTATGTTACGGCGTAATCTTCCATTCTGAAGATTCTTCAATCTTGAATATTTTTCGGCGTAAACCACATATTTGGTTACGCCGTAACTCTTGGTCCGCGTTGACTTTGGTCTTCATAGTTAAACTCCATGCTACGGCGTAATTGAGAGATGNTCTCGTACACGTTGCTACGCCGTAACTCCAGAGTTATGTTACGGCGTAATCTTCCATTCTGAAGATTCTTCAATCTTGAATATTTTTCGGCGTAAACCACATATTTGGTTACGCCGTAACTCTTGGTCCGCGTTGACTTTGGTCTTCATAGTTAAACTCCATGCTACGGCGTAATTGAGAGATGATGTTACGCCGTAGCTTCCTTCAGCATACTTGTATTTGTTTGTCTTGGCACATTCTTTTCATTTTCCTCGTCTCTTTAGCTCCTATGCTCACTTAAAATCCTGGATACATAATATAAGGAAATCACAGTATATATCCATTGAATAAGTGTAATACATGAGCATAATAGGGGGAAATTGACAATTAAATATCAGGATTATTTGATGTCATCAATTCGCGGCATCGAACCCTCAGATAGAAACTATAAATAGACCATCATTACCTATGAATTTTGGGTGCAACCAAACCCTAAGGAGACGAATTCAGACGAAGAAGCACCACAAGACACACCCCAAACGAAGATCTTAGAGCAGTAAGAAGGTCCTGCATGTGTATAATTCATTAAGTAGTTTTGTTTTATTATATTAGTAAACTTTAATCCATCAGGATTGATGGGCTTGTGGCCACCATACTGATCCCTTAAAATTGCTTTCCCATCGATTAAAAGTTTATATGATGTTTTTTTGGTTCTTTTTATATGTGCTTTGATAACCTCTATGTCTAGCTGTGTTTTGCTTGGGCTGCCATACCCCCTCCACGCCTACTTAACTAGTGTCTAAATAAGTAGGATAGGCATAAGTGATCATTAATGGTTTACTCGCCTATACTTAAGATCCAACGAGACTGTTAATACAAATATCGCCTAAAAACGTTATTTATATTTTACGATCTTTGCTAAGTTTTGTTAACGACAAAGTGTAAACTTTAGTTTTTAGTAAAACATGATTATAGTTTAAGTCTTGCATAACTAGACTTTATTTGCTACATTTATATTTCATATTTGACATAACACTTTCATATTTCTTAATAAAGAAAGTGTTGCATCACATCATGTGCATTTATGGAAAGATTGTGTGTTTGACTTTCCATAAGACCTCTTACACATTTTGGAAGGATTCCAAGTTTATTCAATGTGTGTTTGACTAGAAATAACTTGATGTGACATTGCTTGATATGGAAAGATTTCTTGTAAGCTTTGACTGTCAGACCTGGCGGAACCCTGGAGATACAAGGGCGGAACCCTTGTTTTGGTTCCGCCAGTGGTCTGGTTGGTTTGGGTATAAATACCAAGTCACTTGCAAGAAATCCCCCATCACTTCTTGTTACATTTTACAGATACATCATTCATCTAATCCATTAACATTTTCATTTGTGTGAAGTTCTCTTGTAGAAAAGAAGTTCACAAATTCATATCAAAGTTACAAGTACTCAACACAAAGTTGCAAGACTTGTTAGCTTAGCATTGTCTAGACTTCGTGTAGTTTATACTTCACTTGATTGTGTATATTCAGTTGTGATCGGTTAGTATTTTAGGCCTTAAAATACATAGTGTGACGGGAGTGGTTGTACCCTTGTAAAAGAACTCGACATCTAGCTTTGTGTCGGTAATCTTGTGTAAGTGACGTGTAAGGTTTTCTCCGCCAGTGAAAGGAGCTTGTTGACTAGTGAAAGAAACTCTCGAGTTGGATACTCGGGGCGTGGAGTATGGCAAGGAAAAATTGTCCTTGTAGCCGAACCACGATAAACACTTGTGTTGTGGTTTGATCGTTTCTTTCTTTATCTTTGCATATTACATATTGTCTTTAGTTTAGATCTTTGATTACACGAAAAGTTTCAAAATATAATTAAGTAAAAACTGGTAAACTATTCAGCCCCCCTTCTAGTTTTCCATAATTGGCATCAAGAGCTATGTTACTCAAGCTTTTAAAATATATTGTGTTTTAAAACTTGAAACGATCCATGGATTTTGAAAATTACAAAGAAGGGAAATCTATGAAAAGACCACCACTTTTTTGAAGCAAACGGTTTTATATATTGGAAAAACCGATTTGAAACTTACGTGAAATCTAAAGATATAGATCTATGGTATATAATCATTGATGGTGATAATATACCCACTTTTAAAGATACTTCAAATAGTAAAGATGAGGATAGCTCAATTACTAAACATAATGAAGATCAAAAGAAGTTGATTGCTAAAAATAATGAGGCGAAAATGATGCTTTACAATGCTTTACAATGCTTCACCTAAGAATGAATATGAAAGAGTATTCATGTGTAAAACCGCTAAAGAAATTTGGCAATCCTTAATAGTAACTCATCAAGGAAACTCACAAGTTAAGGATAACAAAATTGATCTTCTTATTCAACAATATGAACAATTTTCTATTCCCGAAGATGAGATTATTGATAGTGCATTTGCTAGGTTTAACACTATTATTACTTCACTTAAAGCACTTGGCGAATCTTTTTGTAGCAAGAATTTTGTCAGGAAATTTCTTAGAGCACTCCATCCGAAATGGAGAGCAAAAGTGATGGCAATTGAAGAATCCAAGGATCTTTCAAGCATGTCACTTGACGAGCTAATTTGAACCTCAAAGTTCATGAAATGGTTATGGAAAAAGATTCGGAAATAGTCAAGGGCAAGAAAGAAAAGGTCAAGTCCATTGCCTTGAAGGCTAGAGTTCAATCAAGTGATGATGAACAATCTAGTTCGGATAGTGACGATGGAGAATACGCCATGGCCGTTAGAGATTTCAAGAAGTTCTTTCGTAGACGAGGGAAGTTTGTAAGGCAACCTAAAGATGACAAGAAAACCTTCCGAAAAGATCGTGATGATAAGAAAGGAAAGTTTGAAAGGAAATGCTTTAGGTGTGGAGACACAAGTCATCTCATAGGAGAATGTCCAAAACCACACAAAAGTAAATCTCAACAAGCTTTTGTAAGTGGTACTTGGAGTGATTATGAAGAAGATGACGAGGAGCCAAAGAATGACGAAATTGCTCTTATGGCTCATGACTCAAATGAGGTATGCTTCAAAGTTAGTTTGGAACCGGATGAATGGATCAAAGATAGTGGTTGTTCAAGACACATGACGGGTAACAAAAGCCTCTTTTCAACATATCAAAAATGTGATAGAGGTAGTGTTACTTTTGGTACCAAAGCTAAATGCAAAATCATCGGAAAAGGTACAATCTCTAATAACTCCCTTTCTATAGATGATGTAGCTCATGTTGATAATCTAGGTTTTAATCTCCTTAGTATTAGTCAACTTTGCCGCAAAAAGTATAACGTCCTTTTTAGTGAAAATGGAAGTAAAATACTTAAAGATGGCATAACCATAGCCAAAGGTGTTCATAAGAACAACGTATATGTCATGAAGATGTGATGAGGCGAAAAGTGTTACGCTTTTAGGGGGTCATTTAAGCCCTAATCCGTAATTATTTGATCAAATATTGCCATAAATCGTTCCTTTTGTCATTTTAGGTACTTGGAAGAAGAAATTATGGAAAAGGAAGCATTTTGGACGTTTTTAGAGCATAAAAGTGAAGAAAACGACAAAGTCTCAAAATATGCTGAAAACAGTACCTGACGGCATCACGTTATACCCTGTGACGGCGTCACGCTTTGACAACTTGAAGGATGATTTTTACACCAGACGCCCTAGAAAGTTTTGAAGAAATAACACCTAGGCCGTCACGTTATACGCTAAGGGCATGTTTGGTAGGGTGAAATGAGCTCAAAGAAATGGAAATGAATTCATTTCCCTCGTTTGGTAGCCAAAGAAATAAAAAAGTGGAGATTTGCAACTCTTAGGGAGTTAAGTTTACATATAAATTCAAGGAATTCATTTCCTTTACATTTGGAGTGGAAATCAATTCCTTGGAGGATGATGATAATAATAATAATAATAATAATAATAATAATAATAATAATAATAATAATAATAATAATAATAATAATAATAATAATAATAATAATAATAATAATAAATAATAATAATAAAAATATAATAATAATAATAATAATAAAATGATAATGATAAATAATAAATAATAATAAAAATATAATAATAATAATAATAATGATAATAATAATAATAATAATAATAATAATAATAATAATAATAATAAGAATATGTTGGGCCATTAAACCATAATAGGTTTTGTTTCCACACCGGAAGAAGAACTCAATCATCTAGCTTAGTGTCAGAAAACTATTGAAAGCAAGGTTGTATGCCTATTCTCCCCAGAAGGGAGCTTGTTGATTAGTGAAGTTAAATCTCGAAGTTGGTTACTCCGTGGATGGTGTATGCGTGTGCTGTTCGTGCCAGTTTGCACTTTCTTTGACTCATCTCTTTAGTTTAACTTTGCATTTACCGCCTTTATATCTATATTGCATCGCAACTTATATTTGTGTGATTTGTTGCTATATATAATGTTTGTTGTCTTATATGTCATGGGCATGTATTGTACACAATGCCTTTTTGTCTTTACTTGTTGTCTTCTTATATTATCTCTAGGTCTTGTTACAGCTTAGTGTTGAGCTATTCTTCATATTAGGTCACACTTGATTCGGGTGTTTGGATATCAAAAAGTTTAAACGATTTTAATGGAAACTTATTCACCCTCCTACCTCCCCCCATGGTTTCCACAATTGGTATTAGAGCCTTGGGTTTGCTTCAATGTGTTAATATTTATCAAATGGTTTTTGACTCGTATTGATAAAAAAAAAAAAAATAAAAAAAAAAAAAAAAAAAAAAAAAAACAAACATGCAAACCGGCTTCTTCCCGATTCCCATGTATCAAAACTTACCCACCATGGTCTTTATTTTAGGCGGGATTTTTTATTTTAATATGAAATAGTTATGTATGTTGCTTATACTTATGAGCTTTTGTTGTTAAGTATACTTTGTCATACTTGCTTGAATATTTTCTTAAAGAAATAAAAGAATATAGTTTATAAGTGTACGGTCACGTCTTTTGAACGAGTCCTAAAGTGATGCGGTTTTGAAAGGTGTGTTTAGGACAACTCTTTGTTTCATAGTAAGTTTATGTTCGTGAATGTTTTTATTAGTCCTAAACATGGAAATGTTACTTAACATATTCTCCATGTTCGGTATCTAGTTTACTAAGTTTTACATCGCTTTGTTACGTTGAAATAGAAAATTAGTCTGGGACAGAACTGTAAAAATAGTGGACGGTACCGCTAAATAGAGGACGGTACCGTTATATTTAACGGTACCATGAGTTATTTAAAGGTATCGTGCATCTGTCTGTCTGTTTTTAGAATTGGGTCATTTTGATAAATTCGTATAAAATCAACCATAAGTCCGTAGGAGTCGTGTCATCTATTATTTTAAACGTAATTGTGTCTATTTTTATTTAAAAATATCTTTATGAATTGTTTCTAAGTGAAAATATACTAGAGTCCTTGATTTATAACGAAAAATCCTTTTAGTTATGCCGTTTGCGCAAATTTTTGGCAAAATGAAAAAGGGCGTTTTAACTTTTGAACATTGATGTATTTTCAAAGTGACTTGGTAAAAATCTTTGAAATGGGGAGGAAACCAATTCACTGAAAAGAAAATAAATAAATTCAAGCTAGGTATGCATGGTTATACTTAATACACAAAATGACGATAAGTATTTTTGTGTGTTATGATAAATGGTTATTTGTTTCTCTTTGTGTCCTAGTATTGTTAGTTAATATTTTTGAGTGCTTATAGTTATCTTTAGTTGAGCTAATTATATCTATAATCACAAGAATTTTACATGCATGTTTGCTATGTGTTGATTATTAATTTTTCGGTTTATAGGCCAATAGGACTTAGACTAGAATTCTTGCACTAAGTTGCGTAATTGATGCGGCATTGCTTATAGGCATATACCACTTTTCTTGCATATGTGTTTTCGACATCTTGCAAGTTTTAAAATATTTTAATAACCTTCTTAGGAATAGAAACTAAGTTGGTTGATCATGTGTGTCGAAAGAAATTGTCTTATACAATTATTTTTCCAAAGGTTTAAGTGTTAAAAATATATCAGCTCAAAATATTTAACACTTCATTAACTCCTTAACATGATCTCTAAAATATTACATCATTTTGTCTTGCTTGACCATGGGTTTTCTAAACAAGATAAAAGATCATATTAGTACTGTTGGAACAACATTGATTATGTCTCCTTGTGTTTTAATGATGAAAAATAAACATTCGCAACACATAAAATTGCAAACGTTAGCCAAAATTCTCCCGAACCAACAACTGGGCATGGCGCGCTACCAGCGCTCCGACGCGCCAGCCTTCTGTTAGATTCAGGACGAATTTTGAAAGTTGGCTTTCCCCTTACCTGACAAATGTGGATCTTTCAATACAAGTATAAATATGATAAGTGCTTTATTTGGAACACTCGAAACGGTTTAGAGGGACTCAAAATCACAACCTCACGTTTTTTGACATAACGCCAACTCAAATATTTTATTAAACACCTTTAGCCAAGGGTTTTCCAAACCTAGGAGACTCATACTTTTCACATAACATCAAGTGAAAGTATACATGTGAGCATAATCCGTGTTTACGTCGTCTCTAATCACGTAACGGGTTTACTCCCTTATTGGTCAAACAAAGTCAAAGGTCTCTTTGCGTAAACGCATCTTTTCCTATTATGAGATATGCTTTACTATGATTCAAAGCACTTAGCTTGTTTGCACTAAGAATATTATTGATTACGTCAAGTGGTGGTTAATCACGAATTATGAAATTGTGAGTACTTGACGTTGAGTTATTTGAAAGTTGATTATCCTTGGTACTTTTCCAAAGGTATTTTATAATCATCAATGTCAAACTCTTTTCTTTCTAATGACAATGTGATTATCTCATAATCAATCATTTGATTATTATTTTCAAACAAATAAACCTTAAACCAATTCAAATATTTTCAAATCACATCCTTCCATATTACAACTCACAACCCCATCATCCTCTAAATATTCCCTTACACCTATTGATGTGTGGGTATTGCAACCTTTGCACTTAGGTTTTACCTCTCAAGAGATCTTGAGAAGCTTACGACCCCCACCAGGTAGTGTACCTGACCGATGTAGTATAGTGAAGTGGCAAGTACCGGGGGATTGATCGTTCTCTCGGGGAATAGTGTCGTCAGGCTTGAAAAGCTACTCTAATTAGGTCTAAGGGTTGAGGGATGAGTCTTTTTGTATTTTTATATTTTATGAAAGCAAGTAAAAATCTCGGTTTATAGGAGAGTGTGCAAATAAAATAAAATAACAAGAAAATTTAAGGTGGTTATGAAACTTATATGAGAGAAATATGTGTTTACTTAGATTTCCTTACTCCCTAGCTATCTTTTATATGTTAATTGGTTTGTTGTAATTATGTGGATGACGGGTTGTATTCCTTTAAACCATTCGTAGGGCCGTGTACGATCTTCCCTAACTCTATAAGCTCCTACTTCACTCCTATGTCGAGCCGACTAAAAGCTCCTAACATGGGATCATTAGAATTCGCTCATGCATTAAATGCAACCAAATAATCGTAGTACACATCCGATTCATGTTTCTTAAGACGTTCAAGCAAGTTACCGTATAGGAGGTTAGCCAGTTTTTTAAGCCTAACATCGACTTCACCCACCCACAATAATCACAAGCAAACCAACAACATATAATCAATAGCTAGGTTTCATTAGATCTAAGAAAACACAATAAAGACCTAGCCTATCATGTTAATTGAAAGACAAGCATAAGATATAATCACACAATACATAGACATATTGAATGATTTGGAAGAGACTTATCTTCAATTAAGCATCCTAGTTTCAAGGGTGGAAAACCCTCAAAAACACAGTAGAAAAATGAGCCAGGGTTTTGTTCCCATAGTTGCACAACAATGAATGAAAATTAGACGAATATATATAGAATTTACATCTTGATCGCGTCACCTTATAGGGTCTGACGTCGTCATCTCGCCGCCAAAATAAAATTCGGATTGCTCAGATCCACTCTTGACGCCGTCTCCCTTTAGCGTATAACGTGACGGCCTAGGCGTCACAAAGCGTGACACCGTCACGTGTTATTTCTTCAAAACTTTCTGGGGAGTCTAGTGTAAAAATCATCCTTCATGTTGTCAAAGCGTGACGCCGTCACAGGGTAGAACGTGACGCCGTCAGGTACTGTTTTCAGCATAATTTGAGACTTTGTCGTTTTCTTCACTTTTATGCTCCAAAAACGTCCAAAATGCTTCCTTTTCCAGAATTCCTCTTCAAAGTACCTAAAATGACAAAAGGAACGATTTAAGGCAATATTTGATCAAATAATTATGGATTAGGGCTTAAATAACCCCCTAAAAGCGTAACACTTTTCGCCTCATCAAATACCCTTACACTTGAGATTTGCTTGTCCTCAAGCAAATGCGCTTTTATTCCAAACAAAATATGAGCTAGGGGTCATTTAACACGAATATAAAAGTAATTATAACAAATAGTCATTCAACCCTAGTCATAATAAGCATGGAAATCATACACTAGCACCTCACAAATAGTGCTTGGATACTCTCATCTCTCGGGTGTTATAAACCTATATAACTAAATGTAAATGGAAGAAATATCACTAACTACCTGTCATAGCAAATAGATTACCATAGGCTTGGGAAAGGATCAAAAACCTCCTCCACTAGGCGTAAGCACCTAAGATAAACTATCAAAGAGGGCTTTTCAAGGGTTGTAACGTTAGGTGTAGGGATATGATAAACACGGTTTGGTTGGAATAAAGGGTATTTTTAGTGGTGGCGAGCTAACTATCTTGATCAAATACATGCACAAGGTGGCGTTGCTAAGCCAAGACTCGACTCGACTTAAGCTAAAAAGAAAATAACATAAACATAAATAATGATAAAATGAAACGGGATGGTAGTCCGCATGTTTTTTCTACTTTTCTTTTTCCAATTTTTTTTTCGTTTTTCTTGTTTTTTCGATTTTTTTTTCATACATTCTTGCCCTACCATCCAAAATAATACATCATAGGGGCCTCGGTTCTCCCCTTACACTTGAACTTTTACATACTTTACAATTAACTATTCTAATGACTCGAATTAAGATAACTGAAAAACTTGGAGTACTTTAAAATATTAACGCACATGTGGGGGTAATAAATGACTTCTTCCCCATTACTCCATTACATTAGTACTTTACCCATGAGTCCCAATCGTCCAAAAACAATATGTACAAGGATATGACTCGACTTAGCAACCATGTAAGTAATTAGACAATTAACTAAGGGTTTAAACAAATGTTGTCACAATAATGCACTAAAGATGAGTGCATACAAGGTAGGCTAAGGCGATTTGGGAGTACATTTGGGGTGGATTGTAAACAAATTCTTCCTTTAAGTATAATGCATAAAGTTAGAAACGAAAAGATAGGCTCGGAGGGGTGTACTAGGGGTATCGTGTACTAAAAATGAGTACATCACAACGGTGTGGGGGAATTACTTGACCAATGAAGTCAATGTAATTATAATACGGGTGTAAAACAAGGGTTATCCTAATGCCTCTTATCATGTAGTAAATCTAACTACACGAATGTAGTCTCACTTGTGGATTTGGGAGGGTCAATAACACAAGTTCTAGAATCTATAAACTACCGGTACACACACAAGCACCAAAAATAAATGCTTTTCCTAACAATTCTAGGGGCGAACCTCATATATTTGGGGGGAAATTTTTGGGTGGTACGGTTTTTGTGCTAGTCATACAATTCCCTATCCATGAGACGCTTATTATACCTAAAGTTTCACTCCTAAATGTTGTAAAAAAATTAAAACTTGCGCTAAAATTGCCCTAACAAATATTTCTCTCAGTTTTATTACACATCTACCATTGGACAAAACAAAAATCAAGAGTAATTGCATTTTCTAAGGTGTCTTCATTTACCCCCCTTACACTTAAACCGAACATTGTCCCCAATGTTCACATAAAAGATGTAAAAGTAGAAAAAGAANGGATTTCACTCAAAGTCGTTTCTTTTCTCATTTTAGGTACTTTTGAGGAGAAAATCACAAAAGAAGCATTTTCGGGCGTTTTCGGAGTGAAAAAGTGCGGAAAACAACAAAATCTCAAAAGACCCTAAAGTGCACAGAAGGTGACGGCGTCACAAGCTTCATCGTGACGACGTCAGGAACAACTGAAGTGAAGAATTGGAAGTTACTCATGACGGGCCAGAGAGTTTTTAGCCTATTTTGGTGACGGCGTCAGGGAAGGCCGTCAGATCTGGAACAAAGCGGCGTGACGACGTCAAGGAGGCCATCACAAAACCCTAATCGTCGGCGTGACGGCGTCACACCTTGGGCTGACGCCGTCAGCTCGTATTATCTATATATATAGAAAGTTTTTTATTGTTTTAAAAAGAGGAACTTGGTGGAGAACTTAAGGGTTAAACCCTAGCTCGTGTATCACAGACCTTAGAGGGTACTTTTACCCCTCTAACTTGCATGTTTAATCTAAGATAAGTCTTCATTCAATCCATACAATATGTCTATGTGTTGTATGATTTATGCTTGTGTTTTTCTTTCCTTTAACATGCTAGGCTAAATTAACTTGTGTTTGCTTAGATCTAATGAAACCTAACTATTGATTATCATGTGATGTGTATGTTGTGATTGTGATTTTGGATGAATGTTTCATCTACGTTAGACT
>LBNU01032998.1:45425-55672 GCA_014162995.1 Artemisia annua
AAGTCCTCATCGTTAGAAGTTATCAATATGTCTATGTGTTGGTTAGAGTGGGTATGTATCTTGGATGCTTGCTTTCGATTAAGCATGTAGGCTAGATTTCTGTTTGTTAGGATCTTAATTGAGAGGAGCCGTTAACTATTCAATGTTTGGTTTATCTGGTGTTCGTATTACTTTTTGGGATAATGTGTTCGCTCAATGGTTAGCTTTTAAGAACAACTGGGCAATTACTCTATATTGTAACATGCTTGAACGTCTTAAGAAAATGTGAACTAAGGCGCATACTAGGTTATTGAAGTAGTATTTAACGCAGTGACCAGCGTTTGCAATCCTGATGATGTATGTTAGGCATGGTCGTAGGAGGGATAAGAGCTCATAGAATTGGGGAGATATGTATGGCCAGCCCCAGTGACATTTTAAGGGAATACAACCGGTCATCCACACAAGTGATACATACACCAATTAACCGTAAAGATAGTTAGGGAGTACAGGAGTCTAAGTTACGCATGTGTGTCCTCTATATAGGATTCACACCTTTTAATTTCTTGTTATTTATTTTACTTGCAATTGTTAGTTTTTGGGTTAGTTACTAGCAAGTAGATTCGTCCATTCCTCCAAAACCGAGATTTTACTGTTTCAAAAAATATAAAAATACAAGAAATAATCTTCCTTCACCTGTTAGACGCTTTAGAGTAGGTTTTTTCTATCCTAACGAACACTTATTCCCTGTGAGAGAAGCGATCAATTCCGTACTTACCACGTACACTGGACCAGTTACACTGTGGTGGATGCAAGCGTTCTCAGATCTCTTGAAGAGTTAGAAACCTGTTGCGTGTCGCAATCCTAGCACATGAACAACTGTATCCAATTCGAAGTTGTCTCCAATTTACTTTCACCTACCACCTACAGTCTTCAAAGAGAAAACTGCAGAGTTCACATATGTGCCAACTGAAGATGAAATCCAGTTTATGATTGATAATGATCTAGTTATCAAGAAAAAGGCTATTGAACTAATTGCAGATAGGACTTTAACTGAAGAACAAAGGTCAGCTCAACTATCTGATTTTATTATAATGAAGAATGAACAAGCACTTCAAGAGGCAATAGGTAAAGTCAGAAAAGGTCAAAAGAAGGCAAGACAACCAACAAAGGCACATGTCATTGCAGAAATGAAAACTTATTGCTGTCATGTTGGTGGTTGGAAAATGTCTCAGTTCAAAGGAATGTCACATGATGAGGTTGAAGGGATCTATTACAGAGTCAAAAGACAAGATAAAGATTTCATCCCAATAAACTCTGAAGAAGAAGAAAGAAGATTTCCTAAGTTCAAAAGGAAAGCTACAACTTCTGAATAGAAAACCACCAAGAAAACAAGATTTGCTCAAGAACAAGAATTCCAATCTGAGAAGCTTACAGAAGAATCTGAGAAGCTTACAGAAGATCAGCTGAATGCCATGATAGTGATGGAAGAAGGAGATTTTTATCTAGATCCACTACACGTCAGACATCCTATTGTTGATTGGGAAATTTATACAACTAAAATTTTTGCTTCAACATGGAAAATTACCAGATTAGGTGGTGAAACTTCATCCTTCATTAAATTTGAAGATCTTATTAAAGCATGTGATAGAAGTGATCTTGATATGCTTTGGAAGATGGTTCAAGAAAGATTTAAGGCAGATAACCTTAAAGATGTGAAGGAAATGCAGCTATGGGTTGATCTAAGGAGACTTTATGAACCTGATTCTAGTGATAGGTACTGGAAGTTTGAAGCTACAGATCTCAGTACTACATGGACATATTATGATTCATGTGAGGTTCATCATCTTTCTACAAAAGCTGGAGTGGATGCATTCATGTTTGCAGAAAAGGAATATCCACTTAGAGCTGTACTCTTGCAGTAATGTTGTCAACAAGATTAAGAGTTCATGAAATCACTGAGAAGGTTAAGGCTTTGCTGCAGAAGATACAAGATCAGAGTTCAAGAGCTATTCAAGCTTTGAGAAGAAAGTGAAGTGTTTGGAAGAATTCCCCATATCCTCACAGATGCTGATTGTTTGAAGAAACTTATTGATTTGCAGAGAAATCATAAGTTTAGGGGAGGATTGTTGGGAATAATGCTAACAGTTACCACTGTTAAGCATGTGGAAGACACTGCTGAAGAATGCACTAGCAGTGGAAACATATTACCACTGCTAGTACATATTATTACCATTTCTGATATGATAACTGTTATGTATTCGTGTATAGATAAGTATATAATAGATCTTGTGTATATTCTATTTAGTTAGCTTTATACTTATCTTGTAAAGGACTCCTTGTGCTATAAAAGAAGGTCCTAGGTTAATGTTCTAAGTACGTATCTTTGTGAAAGCTTCAAGGTGTAAACCCTAGTGATAATCAGATCACTCGTATTCAATATATTGAAGCTGCAAGTTTGGTTAAACCTTTGTGTTCATTACATAACATTGTTCTCACTTACAATACAAATCATATACAATCTTCTAAGTGTTAACAAGTAAATTCCGCGTGCTTGTTAGTATTACTCAAAGTATCACTCTAACACAAGGCGTGTGTTTAGATCCATCAACCAATCATAAGCAGCAGAAATGTAATACTTGAGATGATCTATCTCTTTGTTGAATTCAACAACAGTAGTTGCTCTAGCTGCCTTCCAAAGCATGCCCTTGTAAACACCTCCTTTAAAATGTGACTTTATCTCCTCATGAATATGCTTAACACAAAACCTGTGTTCAACATTTGGAAACACACTAGCAACGGCTTGTATCAATCTCTGTGAACAGTTAAGGTTATTGATGGTGTTAAAACTTTACATGTTCTCATTGTGCATAAAACACATGATTAATTATAGAATAGAAATGTGCGCCTTTTGCCTATAAGAAATGAAAGTAAACTTGCAGTTGGTTTGTATACCAAGATCCTCTCCTAGTAGTTTCAAAAACCAACACCAAGTTGCCTTATTTAATTCATCAACTACAACATATGCTACTGGATAAATCCCATTGTTTGCATCAATCCCAACTGCTGTTAGTAATTGACCTGGAAAATGACTTGACATGATGAATCCATCTAATCCTAAGAATTCTCTGCCACAAGCTTTGAAACCTTGTTTCAGAGCTCCCAAACACACATACACTCTTTTAAAAGTTCTTGTAGAACTATATGGATTTGGTTCTCGCTGTACATCAAGCCTAACAGTGGTGCCTGGATTTTGATTAACCAACTCTTGGGCATAATGNCTTGTATCAATCTCTGTGAACAGTTAAGGTTATTGATGGTGTTAAAACTTTACATGTTCTCATTGTGCATAAAACACATGATTAATTATAGAATAGAAATGTGCGCCTTTTGCCTATAAGAAATGAAAGTAAACTTGCAGTTGGTTTGTATACCAAGATCCTCTCCTAGTAGTTTCAAAAACCAACACCAAGTTGCCTTATTTAATTCATCAACTACAACATATGCTACTGGATAAATCCCATTGTTTGCATCAATCCCAACTGCTGTTAGTAATTGACCTGGAAAATGACTTGACATGATGAATCCATCTAATCCTAAGAATTCTCTGCCACAAGCTTTGAAACCTTGTTTCAGAGCTCCCAAACACACATACACTCTTTTAAAAGTTCTTGTAGAACTATATGGATTTGGTTCTCGCTGTACATCAAGCCTAACAGTGGTGCCTGGATTTTGATTAACCAACTCTTGGGCATAATGTCTAAGCAGTGCATAATGTTCCGTAAAGACTGAATGATTTGTACATTCTTTAGTGCATAGCATATCATACTTACTTACGGGAACATCTTCAAGTATATGCTCATCATCATCATCAAACACTTCATCATCAGTTGGATTATAATCCAAATCCTTTGAACCACTCTCGCCACTCTTTTCTTCTGTTTCAGTATCCACNGCTGTACATCAAGCCTAACAGTGGTGCCTGGATTTTGATTAACCAACTCTTGGGCATAATGTCTAAGCAGTGCATAATGTTCCGTAAAGACTGAATGATTTGTACATTCTTTAGTGCATAGCATATCATACTTACTTACGGGAACATCTTCAAGTATATGCTCATCATCATCATCAAACACTTCATCATCAGTTGGATTATAATCCAAATCCTTTGAACCACTCTCGCCACTCTTTTCTTCTGTTTCAGTATCCACATCTACTTCTTTCACATTTTCCATATGACCACCTACAATTGTTAGTCCATAACATTAACAACAAATATATCTTTTTTTAAAAACCAAAAACATTGTTGAAGAAAATAGGAAAATGCAATGTGTTCTTACCGTATCGTGCAAAGGCACGGACGATCGATGTCAATTTGGTAAAGAGTTAATTAGAAGTGTATCTGAATAGGTGTTCAGGTCAATTTGGTAAAGAGTTAGAGTGGCGGAGCCAATGATGGGTTGTATCTGAAGATAAAGGGGTATATTAGTCATTTCATGCGATAATACCCTTGACTCACAGGATAACTAACGGGCGTTAGCAAAAAAATGGACTCGGTGGCTTTTTTGCACTTATCCGGAATGTTAGTAGTATTTTTGCATGCCTTTATGACTTGGTGACTTTTTTGCACTTTTGTGATACGTAAGTGACCATTTTTACAGTTTACCCATTAGTTTAATATTACTTAAATTAATATAAAACAATATCCTCACAATTCATAATGTTATTGTAACGGAAAAAATAAAATGAAAACATTTATCGCAAAACTTACAAGGTACCCTACTAATTTCCCTAACTATGGAAACCATGATGACCGTTATTTCTTTCCTTTTTAACATTAGCCCGAAACTTTAAGACATGTAAATAGGTTGCTGAGTTTGTCGTTGAATTACATGGTTAACAAATCAATCATACTGTAATTTCCATATTAGCAAATTTAAATATTTAATCTCTGCATTGAAAGTTCAAAACAATAGTTGTGGTAAAAATAGAAACCGGGCAGGATTGTTAAGAGATTACATAATGTCTCAAAACAATTTAATAACAATAAGTCAATAACAACCAATCAAAATATTTATGACTCGACGAATACCCGCACAAAGCGATGATGTATAACGATAAATGATTATATTTGCGAACTTGTATTTTTGTGTGACATTTGATGTAATACTTACGAGTTTAATTTTTAGTCATTGCGAGAAAAAAAGTCTATGTGTTATAAATGAAAAGTGAAAAAAGTTC
Organism: Artemisia annua; assembly: GCA_014162995.1. Classification (NCBI taxonomy): domain Eukaryota; kingdom Viridiplantae; phylum Streptophyta; class Magnoliopsida; order Asterales; family Asteraceae; genus Artemisia; species Artemisia annua. Next base: position 50,643 of record LBNU01032998.1, read on the forward strand.
GAGAATCATATAGTATTTAAACTATTAATTTAGTGATGTATGTATTTACCATTTTTAATCAAATGTATTTTAAAAACTTGTCGATAAGTAAAACTTTTCATTTGAACTTGTTTTGTAAAAGGTATTATTGACAATCGACATCACTCAAATTCTAAGCATTAATCAAAATATTTCTGTGTTTATAAACATGATTCAAGCATTATGAGCTTTTATGTAAATGTTTGACAAAGATAATTGAAGCAGAACTTAAAAGAAATAATTTGAGCTACACATTTCTAATGGAGAAGAGAAAATTTAAACGATGATACATTCATTTTTATATCATTCTCATTTTAATATTTTTCTTATTCAATCCTAGCACTATGTAATTATTGTGATACTATATAAGTTTATGTGGCTAGTTTTATTACCAACAGTCTAACGCTTCGAGCTACTTTTTAAACTTAAATAGTTAAATCTGACTAGAGTTTTTTAAAGGTTGTTTTTCAACTATCACAGGTACAGATTAATTTGTTATCCACACCAAGATTTTTCTAATTTAGGGTGTGCTTAGTTGATGAGAAATACTCTATTTTTTTTAATAAATTTTCATATAAAAAAATAAAAAAGAAAACCCATTAGTTTATTATTATTATTATTATTATTATTATTATTATTATTATTATTATTATTTTTTATTATAATCACTTTATTAAAAACTTATAGGATTTACAAGAAATTAGTGGGGAGCTGAGAGACTAACTGGGCCCCCACACCTCTAAAACTTATTATTATAAACTTATTATTATTATTATTATTATTATTATTATTATTATTATTATTATTATTATTATTATTATTATTATATGAAAATCATATTTCCTAAACTTTCGCTAAAAATCTGAAAAGTCCAATTTACCGTCTCTACTTTTCTCTTCATTAAAAATAAAACTTATAACACTATACAAACGACTTTTCAAGTTCTTTTGAAAAAAAAAAAAAATCCACTCTAAAAAAGAACTAAAAATAAACAAAATAAGAATATTTCTCTGCAACTAACAAACTATGGTAGTGTTTAGTCGTAGAAAAAATTCTAGTTTGTCGTTTTTAGATTCCTTGAGAAGGAAATGAGTTTTCTTTTCTAAAGAATAGTTGAGAATTTTGAAAAGCCGTTTAGATTTAGTTATATTTTTACTTTTTAAAAAGATTACCTTGGATTGCGACGGTGGGCGGCGGCGGCGAGGATGGAAGGTGGAGATGTTATCAATGGTGATTAGAGTTAGAATGAGATACTTGAATGGTAGATTGAAAAATCCCTTTTATTTTTTATTATTTATTTATTTATTAGAGAAAAAAAGTAGAGAATATTAGATTAGGGTTTTCATTTTTCTAGTTAAAATTTGAAAAGTAAGAATTGTACTATTTTTTAAAATTGTTGGAAAAAAATATAACTAAACGGATTTTTAGTTTTTCTATTTTCTTATAAAAAATTTCTTGAAAAAATGGGATGTTTTTCAGTAAAACACACCCATGTAGGGATGTAAACGAACCGGACGAACACGAACGGAGCCTTATTTGTATTCGTTCATTTAATTTTAACCGGACAAATAAACGAACACGAACGCTTAAACGGTCGAATTTTGTTGTTCATTTTCGTTTATCAAGAAATTGAGTTGTTCATGTTCGTTTATGTTCGTCTATTAAAACACTAAACCAATATTAAACGAAAATAAATGAACAGACAAATAAACATAAACTTTATTACATTATGTATCCAATATTGTTTTATAAGTGTTGTTTTGTTTAAACAAACTAATTTTAAAATTATACAATTAAAAGATATGATATACGAACATAAATAAATAAATGAACATAAACGAATGTTAACGAACCTATAATCGGACGTTCACGAACATAAATGAGCGGACGCGTCTTTTGTTCATGTTCGTTCATTTAACTAAACGAACGTGAAATATTGTTCATGTTCGTTCATTTAATAAATAAACGAACATAAACAAACTTTTTACCGAACAATTCATGAAATGTTCACTGAACGTTCAGTTCATTTACAGCCCTACACCCATGCTTTTATAAAAAATCAATTGCCACAACAAACATTTCTTACACTCAATTACAAAAATAAATACTTTCAAAAGGGTTTACCAAAATCGACACTTTGGGCGAGCAAACCATTTCACCCACATATTCTTGCTACAACACAAAGAACATGGAGAGCAAATGCTTTGCTCTCTCTCCCAATTGCTCTCCGCCTCGCTACAAGACAAAGAACATGGAGTACAAATGCTTTGCTCTCCCTTCCAGTTGCTCTCCGTTTCGCTACAAGACAAAGAATATGGAGAGCAAATGCTTGCTCGCTCAAAGTAGGGGTGTTCATGGTTTGGGTAATACCCGAATAAACCGAAAACCGAAACCGAAACCGAATCGAACCGAAAATAACCGAACCGAACTTATAACTGAACCGAACTTATAACCGAACTGAATTTGCCAAAACCGAACCGAATCGAATTAAAAATTCGGTTCTCGGTTCGTTATGGTTCTAGCAATCTAAACCAAAAACCGAACCGAAAACCGAAATCAAATACATATATATATATTTTTTATATATTTATATGTAAAACTAGATATTAAAACTCTTTCATTCTATAAGTATAACATCTTTAAGCTTGAATATTTTTTTTTTGCTAAAAATCTATATAAATATATGAATAAATNACCGAACCGAAAACCGAAATCAAATACATATATATATATTTTTTATATATTTATATGTAAAACTAGATATTAAAACTCTTTCATTCTATAAGTATAACATCTTTAAGCTTGAATATTTTTTTTTTGCTAAAAATCTATATAAATATATGAATAAATAATTAAAAGTATGTAATTCGGGTTATTTGGTTCGGTTTTCGGTTATTCGGTTCGGTTTAATCAATTTGAATTCGGTTCGGTTCGGTTCTCGGTTATACCTAGAATTTTTTTTTAACTAAACAAACCGAACCGAATAAACCGAACAACCCGATAACCGAACCGATGAACACCCCTCGCTCAAAGTATTGATTTTAGTAAAACGGGTTTAGATGGTTCATTTTGGTAAAAGTGAAGGTAAATTGTTTATTTAATTTTTTTTTTCTCTTTTATAAGTCTCTCGTAAGAGAAAAGTTCCTAATCAGATTTTCCCAAATCGTCCTCATTACATGCTAATGCAACAAGGAAGATAACAGTCTAAAAAATCATACTGATACTTTCCTACATGGAAGTCTGAACCAACATAGTAGAAGTTCAACTGGATAGAAGAGTTTAACAAAGTGATGTGCAAAGTTACAAAACATTAAACAAAATATATTTCGAGGCCACTTAACAAATCCTAGTTAATGTTACTATAGGACAAACAAATCGAGTAAAAGAAGCATGAAAGCCCTAATCTTCGTAATGGAAATTAAAAGTGAAAAGAGAATAGTGGTACATGCACTATTTTATTTTAGTTGAAAAATGATATACACATGTGAACTTATCTTCATTTTGAGGAGTCTAAATAACTGAAATACGGGCTAAGAGTTACAAGGCTAGATTAAACACAAAGTGTATAATTTAAGTTGTTTAGTTGTTGGTTAATCGTGTGTTGAAAATATTGTGAGAGTAAGACCAACCACATCCAGGTTAGTTGGTATCTATTTTATTTATTTATTTATTTTTTCGCTCGTATAATTTTGAAAGACCTTACCAGTTACAACTATACTACCTTAAATATGTATTCGGCAACAGAGAAAAGAAATCTCTTTTGGCAACGATGATTGTGTTGAGGAAGGCTCCATGTTAACAAACCGTAAATTTTTTTTGTCTCTCTTTTATCTTAATGGCGAAACGTGCATCTCTAAAGACCTCTAAACAACTAATGTGCCACTTTTATTTCTTTGTATCCTCCCTCCTAAAATAAATGTTTATATTTCTATTTTGAGTTGTCTCAAAATAAATGTTACTTTGTATTTCAACCAAGTAAAAGAGAGTTTAGTGTGTGGAGATAATCTTTGGTTGTTGTTGGAGAATGTAGATTGTGAGCTTTTTTAAAAATTTGTGTGTTTTTAAAAATGGACATTTATTTTGTGACTGATGGAGTAACAAAGTACTGTTACGGTGCGTTGATACTTTGTTAATGGGTCTAAGGAGGTGTTTCTTTTTTTTTTGTTAGCTATGAGAGTGTGTGGGCTCCACATCTATATGAGCCACTTATTGGGGAGGAGGTTACAATTCTAGCCTTGTGGATATAGACCAACTAAGGGAAATAATGGGCCCCATTAAGAAAAGAAATAATATTGAAATGGAGTAAACTTCAAAATACATCCCTGTGGTTTGACCAATTTGACACCATACATCCCTCTCGAAAAAGTTACGACACACACATCCCTCCGTTAGTAAAAGTCAAACATTATCACAGCATTGATTTCTATAACCCTGAAAACAGGTCCATAATCTATTGAAGTCTGATAAAATATGGGTCCCTTAATGTACTTTCTCACTGGATTTCAGTGAAGTACCACCATGATGTATCCTTCAGCGAGAACATGCTTGGGAAAAATTTACCTACATTGACAAATTAGGGTTTCAATCAATTAGGGTGTCAAAAAACAATAATGCAATTAGGGTTAAGAAAGATAACTACTATAAGCTTCTTTCGTCCACTGGATTTCATAAATCACGAATGACGCCATTCAGCGAACCACCATTAAGACAACAATTAACCAGATATCAAAATTGGATTTTATTATCTCTTTTGGTTTGTGTTTTTGATTTATCAGTATTTTGATTGGGTGTTGTGTTTTGATTATGTTGTTTTTTATTTATGTTTGTGTTTTTGATTTGGTGTTTGGGTTTCTGTTTATGATTTGGTGTTTTTGACTCTTATGTTTGAGTGAATCGGGAAGAATAGGTTAAGAAAAGATGGAAACGTAAAATGACAGATATACCCTTACATAATTGCCAGTGTCCACAAGTTAACAACCAAACATTTGCATCGTTTCTCCGCGTGGATGTAT
>LBNU01032999.1:5422-15996 GCA_014162995.1 Artemisia annua
ATATATATACAAATGCGTGACAAATATTTTACGAAATGGTCACACAAATCGGATCAAGTGTGGCTGTTTATTTAACGCTGGTACATTTAGTCACGCAAAAATGTCACAGTGTGACCGTTCAAAAACGACCATGTGTGACGAAAGGTCATTTTTGGCCTAGTGAGTACTTATCGATACACGTGAAACAGGCATTGGAACTCTAAGTTGTCAAATCGGAAGAGCCGAAAGTAAGATTCAGACTAGCTTACTAGGTACGTGCATACGTATAGCAAGTGAACAACTGACGATGCAACCAACATGGAAACACTGTTTCCCTTCCCATATAAACTCAGGTCGTAACTAAGTTAAGTAGAGATTCCTACAAAGAAAATGATACAAAGTATTATGGTTAGAATCCTCCTCTCCTAGGAACAACAAAGCAACTAGTTGTCTTTGTTGTTTGATTGTGGAGAGTTTTATTTGTCAAAAAACTTCGGTAGTTTTCCGTAGGCTATCGTTTGTAAATCTTGTTGATGTATTCATTAATAAAGATTTATAATAGGTGAAAATGACAAGGTTGTTATTAGCGTGTCTGTGTCGTTCTCAAGCAAACCCTACATCTAAGATTTTGATGTTTATTAGTTTTCCTCACTTGCTAAAACTGTTGTTCATATCATTCATGGTTTGCATGAACGGTAAGGTAGGGGACCCAACTGTCCCGAAAATCTGGAGACTGATGCATCTAAACTGTATCTAATAAGTCTCCATGTAGAAATGCATTCTTGACATCGACCAGATGAACATGCCATTTTTGAGAAATAGCAAAGCTAAGAACAGTCCGAATGGTGGCCGGTTTAACAACTGAACTAAAGGTCTCATCAACATCAATACCAAAAACATGTGTGCTGCCATTCGCCACAAGACGAGCCTTATAGTGACTAAGAGTACCATCTGCCAAATACTTGTGTCGAAATAACCACATCGAATGAACAATATGCTGGCATTCTTGGGTTACGGCACAAGTGTCCAAGTATTATTTTTAAGAAGTGCATTATATTCATCACGCATAGCAAGTTGCTAATTAGAATCATGAAACGCTTCATTATACGACTTAGGTAAAGGAGAAATAGTGGTAACATTTAGATTAAGACGATAGGAAGGGCGATTAGACCTGACATGAAAACGAGTAACCATGGGGTGAACCGAAACCGGGTTTGGGTTATGCATATGTTCGGCTGGTGGTGTGGATCCAAGCAATGTAACAGGGGACGTGGACTGGGCCTGTTGGGTTGTGGTTTGAGATAATGGTCCAAGTGGTGTAACTAGTGGAGTATTCTAGGCTTGTTGGGGTCCAGGCGGTGTAACTGGTAGAGTGTTTTGGGCCTGTTGAGCCAATGCTTAGGTTATTGAATGTAATGGAGACTCGGGTGCTTGTTGTTCAATAGTAGTGGGAGTATTATTGGTATGATTCATTGTATCAATGGATTGATTGGCCATTGAGGTGCGAAGAATGGTATGCATTAAGTTAGGAGTGCCCAAAAAAGTGTAAAAGGGAGGTGAGGTAGGCGCCATTGATCCAAATGGGAAAACAATTTCATCAAAGGTAACATGTCTTGAGAAAATAATTTTATTGGTGTTTAAATCAAGACATCGATATCCACGATGATTGGACGGGTATCCGAAAAATATTGAAGGTGTAGCATATGGTTCAAGTTTATTATTGGCATAGACTTGCGGGTAACATAAGCAACCAACGATACACAAAATTGTGTAATCCGGTTTGGTGCCAAACAAGCGGGTTTGAGGAACGTCATTAGCAATAGCACTAGAGGGTAAAATATTTAAAAGGTGGGTAGCCATATTAAGGGCTTCAACCCAAAAATGTATAGGTAAAAGAGCCTAAAAGAGAAGAGTTCGGATAAGGTTGTTAATAGTGCGTATAATGCGTTCAGAATTTCCATTTTGTTAAGACGTCTTAGAGCATAAAAAACGAAATTGGATGCCTTTGGAAGCAAACAATTTATGAATGGCGTGGTTATCAAATTCACCACCATACTCACATTGGAAAGACTTGATTTCACACTTAAATTGAGTGTTGACATAATTACGAAACAAGACAAATTTAGACAAAGCATACGATTTATTTAGTAACAGATAAACCCACACATAATGAGACTAATGATCCGAAAACAATACATAATATTATACCACGTAAGACTCGATATTGGGGAAGTCCATAAGTTCGAGTGAACAATATCAAAACAAAACCTAATAATAGTTGGAGAACTAGAAAAGGGAAGCCTCACATGTTTGCCAAGCTGACAAGCATGGCAAGTCATGGGAGGCTTCGTTTTATTACAAACAATGGATTTACTAGAATAAGACTGTGTAACACTTCATCTCCTGGATGTTCAAGTCGTTGGTGCCACGTGTGCTGACTCGTAAGAAAACTTGTGAGATAGGGGAATGTTTCATAACAGGATAAAGATCACCCGTACTATCACATTGGAGAAGAACTCGACGGGTCATGTAATCCTTATTAGAAAAACCAAACTCAACAATGCATTTATTTTCATAAACAAACTGACGAACATAAATAAGGTTTTGGAGGACGTTATTTAAATGAAGAGGTTTATGAGGAGTTGGCAATATGCTATGGCATGTGTTGGTTACGGGAATAGACTTACGATCACCAACATAGACAAATGGATACATACGTTTATTGAAAATATTACGAAAAGAATTACTAGACGGGTTAAGGTGAGAAGAAGCACCTGTATCCATGTTCCATTGGTAGGATTTTGCAATGTCATAGACTGATTTATTGAACGCCTGAGGCAATAAATTTTCTTGTCTCGAATGCACACCTTGGCTAACGTGTTGTGTATGTCTTGAATGCGAGGTGAGATCCATGACAAACAAAAAAAAACTAAAGAACAAATAAGCACATCCTAGCCTTCTATTTTTAATTTCATCCAACGGAATAGATCAAACTAAAAAATAACAAATGGAGGGCAAAATTGACATTTTAGCTCGTTTAATATAAAAACCCACTTTCCACATTTTTTAAAAAAACAACATATCTTCCAAACGGTAAATGATAACATTAAATAGTTCCGTGATTTTAGTGTTAATTTCCCCCTAATATTCCCATCTTTTGTGTTATTTTATAAGGATATATGCTTTTATTTGTTTATATTCTGTTTTTCAGGACAAAGATGAGCAAAGGAACGAAGAGACGCGGAAATGAAAGATTTTATATTAAGATTATTGAAGTATGCACTATCTGCACTAACTACGGCGTAGAGGTTTATTATGCCTACGTCGTAGCTCACTCTGAAGACCAGAATGAAGTCCATCTAGACCTACGGCGTAGTCCACATTATGATTATGGCGTAGTTTATCCAGCAAGACTTCTATGGGCGTAGCAATTATTCAAGCTACGCCATAGGTCCCCAAATCAAACAGTAGTGAAACATCCGTGATCCTTGAAGAAATTACGGCATAGTTCCCTATATAACCACGCCGTAGAAAGTGCCAGCAGAAGATCTATGCACGTAGCACTTATCAAGCTACGGCGTAGTTAATTTTTACGAAGGCTATGGCGTAGTCAACCCTAGGACTACGCCGTAGCAGAGTCGGGCACTATATATACCAGCCCTAAATTCTGAATTTTACATAATTCATTCCATACCACTCCACCATATAGAAGTCCAGAGGAATTCAGGGAGCAAGGAGAACATCATTCCACTTGCATACAAGTGATTTCCAATGGAGGAATCATGCTTCAATCATAAGTTTATTCATATTTAATTCTTGTATTAGATTTATGTTTTCATTTACAATATTGAACATGATATTTTCTACATTTATTAATATGAGTGGCTAAACACCTCTTGGTGTTAGCCTTGTTATGAAATTGTTATTTCCATGATTTAGTTTTCTCGCATCTATTATCGTTTTGTTTGTATACTTTCTTAGCGTGTCTTGGGACACTCTAGCTTTGGTAGCATTAATGATTGGTAGTTCCATTGAGACTAGGAGAATTGACCATAGGACCCACAGAAGATAAGGGTGTGACTTGGTGGTAGAAATATCACCATACACGTGGGAATTGACCATAGGACCACCTACCAATCAGATGTGCTTAAGGAGTTAGAGGGGATGTAAGTTGCGACCGCCCGCATCCCGTTAGACTAGTATAAGTTAGTAGAGGCACTTAAAGACTCTTGCATCTCTTAGGTTCACGCCATCCAGCGAACTCTTGCAATTTAAGGTTGTGAGAATAGGACAAGGTGCAAGATAGGTTAGGCGATTTAGCCATCTGAGTCTAACGATATTAATCCCCAGATGAAACGATAGGATGCATTAATTAGAAAACTTGTCATGATAATAACAAGAGTAGTAATTAGGTTAACACTACTTCTCCCTACTGATTTCCCTTCATTTATTTAATTGTTTTCGTTATTTCTTTTTATTAGTTTAATTAATCATTTCAATCATAAAACCTCTTTTAAACGTGACACTAAGCTTAGATAATTTCCATACGCATAGCTCTTGGGATGACCCGGCTTTACCAACTAGCTATACCTCACACGACCGGGTACACTGCCCGATAGTGCATTAGGTAGACCTTAGGTAGACGAAACTTTATAAATATTAAAACTTGGTCGGTAAAACCTGCATCAGTAAATCTTCAAGCTACGAAAATAAACCATCGCGACGAGAATTAAATCATCTTTCTATAGATATGCACATTTATATACTTTCGACGAACTTTTTTTTTTAAATTTCCGTCCAGAAAAATCCCACGGGGTTCGTAAAAAAATCACAAGTGATTTGTAAAAATGAGTAAATCACTGTTTTTGAGTTTTATACTTTTATATCATAGCTTTTTAGGGGTATATGTTTTTTATATGATTGTTGAAATAAGCTCTTGGAATCTCTTTATTAAAAAGTTGTATGTTGTTATACAGAATCCCATGTGATTCTCTCTGATCCACTGTGATTCATATAGAATCTCATGTGTTCCATAAAGATACTTGACGAGTATCTTTTATATGATTCATACAGAATCCCATGGGATTCTGTATGAATAACATGGGTAATCTTTATGAATTATAGGTGATTCATCAACGGATTTCATGGGATTCTGCATGAATCACATGGGATTCTATATGAATCACAAGGGATCAGAGAGAATCACATGGGATTTTTATTTTGCTTTATATAAACTGTGTTAATACAAATATCGCCTAAAAACGTTATTTATATTTTACGATATTTGCGAAGTTTTGTTAATGACAAAGTACAAACTTTAGCTTATAAGTAATTCATCACTTTAGTTTTAAGTCTTGTATAAACTAGACTTCACATTTCTTTTTAAACAAAACATAGTTTTTATTTCTTTAAAAAGAAAGTGTCACATCACATTAATAGAAAGTTTATGTGTTTGACCATCTTAGGTTCTTACACACTTTTGGAAATATTACACATTGAGTCAATGCATAAGTTGATGTGACCTTGTGTGTCATAACATAGTCTTTACTTCCTTAAAAAGAAAGTGTCACATCTCATCAATGTGCACTTATAGAAACTTTATGTGTTTGACCATCTTTGGTTCTTACACATCTTTGGAAGTATTCCTCATTGAGTCAATGCATGATATAGATTGATGTGACCTTGTTTGTCTTGGAGAAATTTACTTTGTGTGCAAGTTTGGGTATGTCAGTTCTGGCGGAACCCTGGGGTTACACGGGCGGAACCCTTGTGAGGGTGCCGCCGTTTCCGCCAGAGCTGACATTTGGTTATCTATAAATACCAACCAACTTGCAAGAAATCCCTCATCACTTTAGGCCATATTATTTGCATATCCTCTCATCTAACTCAGTAACATTTGACTTGTGTGATTCTCTTATGTAGCAAGGAGTTCACAAAGTCATTCGAGAAGTTACAAGTATTCAACTCAACGTTGCAAGACTTGTTATCTTTGTTGTGTATAGACTTCGGTAGTTTATACGTTAGTTGTATTATGTGTAAAAGTGATCGGTTTGTATTTTAGGCCTCAAAATACATAGTGTGTAGGGAGTGGTTGTACCCTTGGTAAAGAACTCGACATCTAGCTTAGTGTCGGTAAAATTGTAAGCGACGATGGGAGTGGTTGTACCCGTGTAAAGAACTCGACATCTAGCCTAGTGTCGGTAAAGGAAATTGGGCGACGATAGGTTGGTTCTACCTTGAGTTAGAACTCGGTATCTAGCTTTGTACCGGAAAAAGTGTAAGCGACGATTGTAAAGGTTTCTCCACCGAGAAGGAGTTTGTTGACTAGTGAAAGAAACTCTCGAGTTGGATACTCGGGGCGTGGACGTAGGGCAAGGAAAATAGAGTTCCTTGTAGCCGAACCACGATAAATACTCGTGTCATGGTTTGATCGTTTCTTTCTTTATTCTTGCATGCTACGTATTATCTTTTGGTTTACATCTTTGATAGTATCTTTGTTTATATCGTCAATAGTAATAAAAGTATATCATAGATTATAACTTTGATTATACGAAAGTTTTAAAAGGATAATTAACTTAAAAAGCGGTAAACTATTCAACCCCCCTTCTAGTTTTCCACAATTGGCATCAAGAGCTACGTTACTCAAGTTCTTTAAAATATATTGTATTTTAAAACTTGGATCGATCCATGGATTTTGAAAATCTCAAAGAAGGGCAAAAACCACCGCTATTTGAAAAAGAAAACTTTCTTGAATGGAAAAGTAAATTTGAAAACTATGTGAGATCAATTGATCAAGATCTTTGGCATATTATTTCTATTGATGATTTCAAACCAACGAACACGAGTTTTGAAAATCAAAATGATTTCTCCAAACTTGATAAAAACATTAAAGCTAAAATAATGATTTATAAAGCTTTAACAAGAGTCGAATATGAAAGAGTGTTAGTTTGTCAAACGGCCAATGATATTTGGAAAAATTTGTTAAACTATCATCAAGAAATATGTCAAGTCAAAGATGATCAATTTGATCTTACATATGAGTTAGAAGTTCTAGAAAAACTAATAGATAGGCACTTAATAGAAGTGAATACATGTACTACTAGTTTAAATGTTTTCAATGAAGGTACAAGTGAAGATGAGTACGCATGTCAAAGAGAACTTGCTTGTGAATCATGGAGTGACACGGATGTAGACGAAGATGATCATCCGATTAGTGATTCTCAATTTATTGAAACAACTAGCAAGGTACATGTTGAAACCAAACATTTTTGCTTTGACACATTTCTCTTAGAATTTTCTAAATTAGAAAATGAGTCTAAACTTTTAGGTAACACAAACCTAAAAACCATCTTCAACAATGAGTCTTCAAAATCTTTTGTGAATAATTTTGAAAAGGAAATTTTGTTAGAAGATAAAATGTCTAGACTTGAGAGTAATGTTGAAATTAATCTAGAATGTAAAATATGTCTAGATTACAAACATGAGATTAAAAGGCAAAATAAGAAAGGGAAAATGTTAGCTAAATTTGATGAAAGCTCAAAATCTCTTGAAAGATTGTTGAGAAGTCAAAAGTTGTTTAGTGATAAAACCGGATTAGGATTTAACTCAAAAGCACCATCAACAAGTAAAACAAAGCAAGTAAACTTTGTTAAATCTAGAAAAGAGATTTGGAGTTAAATTAACCTTTAATAGAAACTCATAACATAAGGATTAAGAATATCATATTCTATGATTTTATATGATTATCTAACCCTCTTGGATACATGAGTAATTGAGCTTCCAAGCGTATCGTCAAACTAAGATTTTACGCTTTGAGCTTATCATCTTGATAGCATCTCTATGCATCTTGAAAGGTACACATTACTTCAACTTGCCTTTTGATTGTCTCTTGTTTCTTGCATTATGTGTTATAGTATGTGTTATTGGTAGTGTGTATCCCTATGTGTTTATGTGCTATTAGAAATAACTAAGACTAGATTCTCTACGTCGAGGAATTTCACCTATTAGTACTAGTAGGAGATATAAGGTAGTTTCGGTTCCTTAACCGTCAAGAGATAAACATGAGAAACTCTTGAGTAAGTCTCACTTAACTCTTGGTCACAAGTGAGCTAACTAAGAATCTCCTAAGTGTTAACATGTCTTGCGCTTTTGTGATGCTTGCTAAACGACATTCCTAAACTCTACACTTTGGGTCTAAAATTGTGGTTTAATTCAACCACTCTTTTATGATAATTTCACATAAAACGCGTAAGGTGAAACAAGTCACATGAAGTATAAATTAGGATGCATGGAAGAAAGTGAGTTTTCAACATCTTGGATTTACACATTAAAAGTGACACTTAGTCATATGATGTTGTATCTCTTGGACTTTTTCATAAACCAGTAAAGTTCACAATGTTTTATGAAAGGAAACCTAAAGAGTCGAGGAATCGTTGAATAGAACATTTAACGAAAGACCACCTCCCTCTAAGATATCATCTTCGGTAGATGATGACTTAGTCGAAAGTCCAACAATGGTAAGACAAGTAAGTTAAGTAAAATGACAAGGAAGATGAACTATTAAAAGGAACAAACATTGATATTTAAAATCCTAAAGTCATATATTAGCAAGTGTCACAATGTTAAGGTTAAAGTTCAAAACGTCCTCCTACCTCGAGTCGAACATTGAATCTAGCAATATTGTCATACGTCTTGAATCATGAGTCATTGTTGAAATCAAACAAATTTGATAAAGACAAGCCTTTGGACATTAGAGTAAAACTACGAGTTTTGACAAATTGGATTTTTCAAAAAATTGATTAAGTGAACGTAGTGTCATCAATTGAAATTTTTTTGATAATACAAGCAAGCTCCAAAAGCAAGAAATTATTACTCAAAGACATTCCTAATTACTCTCTTGTTCTCAATAGTTAAGTAGTTGATGACTTATCAAGAATGAGATTAGTAAATCGGTAGATAAAACTAAACATAGAGAAATGTTCAGAAGACTACTTGTTTTCATAATAATTAGATTCGACATTATGTTTGGTACTTATCTATGTGCTCGTTTTAGAAAGGAATCTAAAACATCTACTTTGGAAGAGAGTGTTTGAACACGTTCAAAGATGCTACACAAGGATTATGGTATCCCAAAAGAACGGGAATAGAAACCATAAGTGTACACCGAGTTGAATTATGACAGTAATTAAGATAAGACAAAAAGCACAAGTTGTACTTGCACTTTTATGCTTTCTTACCAAATGATTCTCAAAGAAGCCTAAAGCTCTCAAAACAACATTGGACGAAAAAGCACGTTAACAAACTCCTTGAGATGAAGCAATCTCACGTCAACAACGGAATTCCTCGTTTCAACAAAGGAAGCGTCAGCGTCAGCGTCTATCCAATCCATTATGCTCTTGGAAAGACATAATGAGATTCATCGTCTAACATTGGTAAAAATGTTCATTGAGGAACATCTCAACCAATATCGTTCATTCCGATAACCACAATGGTAGACCCCATTCGAAACCTCTTGGATTAGGATCTTTCAACTTTCCTAGACCTAGTTTAGGACTTATGAAACTCAAAACCTTAGGTTTGAACACTAGAGTTTTGATCACAATAAACACGACAAATCTCCTTTGTTTTTCTGCTAAGCCGGCGGAACCCTCAGCCCATACGGGCGGAACCAAATATTTGGTTCCGCCATTTCCGCCGAACCTGCAGTCTATTTTATTTTATATTCAAAACCAAACACCCTCCTAACTCATTCACCAACTTTTCAAACAACCTCCATCTTCTCAAAAACACACAACCTCACGAATTTTAGGGCTTCCACTCTAATCTCTTCGAATAAAATCAACTTTGTAAGTGTTCTAATCATAATTGCATTTTTTGATTTATATATAACCTTTTCATTTACATTCACTAACTAGAATCTTAGGGTTTATGCATAAACTTTTTGATTCATGAAAAACTTGGTTGCAAACCAATCATGTCTTCCGTTAGTTAGTGGTCGTACTCTTTGTTCATAAAGTTAGCTTTGGTTATTATTTTATATCGCCAAACACACCAAGTGTTTTGGTTTTCAAAAATAATTTTACCATCTAGAACATGATTTTTTTTACCACATTGTTAAAACAAATAAAAAAACGTCATTAAAACATCACTTGCATATTGTCTCTTGAATGCTAAAGGAGATACATAACTAATATGCATTCTCGTGTACATTCAATCATAAACACATTCAAGTAGGAGCGGGTCGGTTATCTTTTGTTTGTAAAACAAAACTTGCATGACAAAACAATTTGAGCATCTAAATGAGTCAAGATAACCGAGTCTCCACATTGTTTGCATGTAGGAACACATTAGAACATCCACATGGTTAAAAGTCGTTAACATAAAATTTTGTGTTTTCTAGGAATCATCATGCCTTCCGCAATATTCTCCGATCACAAGGATACTCTTGAGTACTTACCCAAACACCATAGAACCCAAGGTCTTACTCAAGATCAAGTCAAAACCTTTAAGAATTTAGAAAAACGTTATGTTCATGAAGGGAGAACCATTCACCCATCCTTCTTAGAAGAAACTTCCATTCGCCAAGATCTAGCAAC
>LBNU01032999.1:17686-115024 GCA_014162995.1 Artemisia annua
TCAACCATGTTATGGAATTCCATAAGGCATTACACTCATCTAGTGAAGAAAGCAAAAACACCTCCCAACCTTCCACATTTGCTCCTTCAAGCTCAAATGATCCACCACCAACAAATCAAACCCCTCTTCCACAAAACTTTCCCGCCATGGTTGCGGACATTGTGAAAGAACCGCTCACATTAGTGAGGGATCTCGAAACGACATTCGTGAGCTAACCAATGAAATGCGGTTCATCCTAAACCACATTTTGGAACGTCTAGAGTCTTTGTCTCACCCACCTCAAGTCTAGAGTCTCCAATAACATTAGGATTGCATTCTTTGGACCACCGAA
The DNA here is from genome assembly GCA_014162995.1 of Artemisia annua. Classification (NCBI taxonomy): domain Eukaryota; kingdom Viridiplantae; phylum Streptophyta; class Magnoliopsida; order Asterales; family Asteraceae; genus Artemisia; species Artemisia annua. The sequence continues at coordinate 18,018 of LBNU01032999.1, forward strand.
ACCACAAACCAACAAACCAAGTGATTTTCTCTTCCACCAAAACCAAAATAAAACACGCTACATCCTCCAACACACGTTTTCCTCCCCCAAACAACCTTACCCTTGTTTCTGGAAAATGTTTCTCATTAAGGAATGTGATGGTCTCCTTTTGAAAGATGTAGGATTTTATCATCTTTGTTTATTTTTTCTTGTGTCGTTTAGAAATAGAATGTTTATTTTTTTNCTAGAACTCGGTATTTAGCTTTGTACCGGAAAAACGTGTAAGCGACGATTGTAAAGGTTTCTCCACCGAGAAAGGAGTTTGTTGACTAGTGCTTTGAACTCTCGAGTTGGATACTCGGGGCGTGGACGTAGGGCAAGGAAAATAGAGTTCCTTGTAGCCGAACCACGATAAATACTCGTGTCATGGTTTGAGCGTTTCTTTACTTATTCTCACTTGCTACTCATTATCATATCGTTGATAACATCTTGCATATATCTTTGAATGTTTGATAAGTATATCTTAGATTAAATCTTTGATTATACGAAAGTTTTTTTAAAGATAAGTAAACTAAAAATCGGTAAACTATTCAACCCCCCTTCTAGTTTTCCACAAACTGTAAATACAAAATCGCATGAGATTCTGTATGAATGTCAAGAGATTCTGTATGAATCTCAAGAGATTCTGTATGAAATCACATGGGATTCTATATGATTTATCTTGGTGATAAATCACAAAGGATTATGTATGAAATCACATGGGATGCAGTATGAATCTCAAGGAATTCATTGTGAATCCCATGGGATTCGTTGGTGCATCACATGGGATTCTCATAGGATTCTATATATATCACATGGGATTTTATATGAATCACAAAGGATTAGAGAGAATCACATGGGATTCTGTATAAATCCCATGGGATTCACATTTTGCTTTATATAAGCTTGAAGTACAAAATCACTTGAGATTCTATTTTTGTTGTGTAATGTTATGAGAAAAATTCTTGTTCACATTGAATATATCTTGTTTACTTTGAATATATCATGTTTGTTACTTATATTCTGTTTGATCACATTAGTAATCTGTATGAATCACATGCAATTAGGGATGAATCACAAGTGATTCATCAAAGAATCCCATGGGATTTTGTATGAATCACAAGGGATTGATCAAAAAATCACATGGGATTTTGTATATTCTATTGCAACAAAATAACTACATTTCTTATACGCATTACGTCGAACGCCTAGCTTCCTTCCAATCACACAATGAACAAAATAAAATCCAAAACATACAATCTACTTCTCCATGAACAACACACTTAATTATTTTTTTCCTCCATATTTTTGCTTCTCAATAAAAATACAAAAGAATCGACCCAACTGTTCCCACATGTATCTTATAAGGCCTCGATGCAGCTGGATACTTCATTCTTAACCTTACAAAAGCTATAAACTCCAATATCATCCAAAAACAGAATAAAAATTTTCAGCAGCCACAATCTCTTGAAGTTAACCATCCACACTTGTCCAAGCAACCATTGAAAGATTACATTCAGTTGACTTGAAGTTTGCTCTTTTTCAAGAAGATATAAAAATTCAACTTCCCAGAATCAAGCAAATAAGTCAAATGATTAAGAGTTTTTAAAACACACGCAATTTCGCATGAAGCAAAACAACAAACAGGTGGCGTGCAAGACAATAAACCAAACATGACGATTATTATTACAGTAGTATGATCCATGAATTACTAAATAAATCAGAAATGAAAACAATAGATTGATAAGTTGATATAGTTGCCAATTAACTAACTACTAGTAATAAAATAAGAAATTAATAAGTTAGTTGATTATGGGTTCTTCGGAGCTGATGCAGAGTTCACCATGAGAAACACTTTTGTTGGTGAATTCAAGAGCTGCGTAACCAGCAGCAACACCACCACCAAGTGCTTTAAATCTAAAAAATCAATTTAGTGCTTTAAATCTAGCCGCCGGATCTGTTATTGTCGCCGCCGGATATGTTGGTGGTAGCGGTTAATTTAAGGGAAGTGGAATGAAAGGAATTGGTTAACAGCTAATTTGTTATTGGGGTGTGTTCGGATGATATTACCAAATTGCCCTTTAATAATTAATTATATTAAAATGGGGATTAATCTAGACTTTTAGATTTTAAATAGATAGATGGTTGAGATCTCATGATTTGTTCTGTAAATAATTATTGTTTCGTATTGAACTTTTCTCTTGGTTGAATAACTTGAGTTGGATAAGCACGAGTCCCAGAAACATTGGACTGGATTGGCCCAAAATCAGGTGGACCATTATTATTATTACACCTTTGCGTGGAACCTGTGATCAGTGATATAAAAATTAGCTGGGCCTGATGTAGATGCAATACCAAATTGGGCAAACATCTCTTGTTGAACTTGAATCAATGCCAACATTTGGGCTTGGGATAAAGTAGCAACAGTTGGCTTCGGTGCATTATTGGGAATCGTAGTACAAGAATTATACCATTGGTTTAGTAAGGTCCTGTGTGATCGAAAGGAAAGACAACAAATAAAAGTGATTCGTTGACAAAAAACAAAAGAAAAGTTAATAATGTGTTGTTGTGGAGGGGACGACTAATATATAGAAGTTAATAATGAGTACTTGGACACAGTAGACAACTAATATTCGTCGCAGGTTTGGTATTCTTGTGGTGGGGTTGAAGAATTTTTTTAATAAGTAGGATTAGGGTTAGGATCAAGGTTGTGATACCATGTCGGAATAATGATTTGCTTGCATTCCATTAATTATCAAATAAAATATATAATAAACATGAGCTAAGCCCATTAAATATAACTTCTAACTAGTGCCTTTCAAAAGAAAAAAAAAGAAATTAACTTCTAACTAGTAATAATAGTCTAACATTGTTAACAATTACTAGTACATAAAGCTTGTGCCTATTGCTTGTAAAGCGTTTGGATCTGTTAACAATTGCATTTACAAGCTTTGTACAAGAAGTGCTTAGACCAACTGATCGGGATACTTTAAAGAGGCAATAATACGGTGGTGTTTAGTTGGAAAACATTTTCTTTCATTTCTTATTTCTTGTTTTGTAGGAAAATGGAGGGGAGTTTTATTTCCACAAAACAATGAAAAATTTAGAAAACGCGTTTAGTTTGAGAAACATGTGTTTGTGTTTTCCATTTTGCAAAATTAGAAAACATGTTTAAGTGTTGTCGTAATCTATCTCAATTCTCTATTCACCTTAGTAATATTATAAAAACATCTTCAAAACACAAAAACAAATATTATAAACTAACCAACTAAATTATAAAATAACTAAAAAAATCTAATACGAGAAAATAAAGAATTAAAAAAGTAAAATATAACATCAAATATCGTCCGTTTTTTTACGTTTTCGTCCGATTTTTTACGTTTTTGTCCGTTTTTTTACGTTTTCGTCCTTTTTTACGTTTTCGTCAGTTTTTTAAGTTTTCGTCTGATTTTTTACGTTTTCGCCGGATTTTTAACGTTTTCGTCCGTTTTTTACGTTTTCGTCAAGTTTTTTACGTTTTCATATGTTTTTCTTTTTATTTTATTTTATTTTATTTTTTTTATGTTTTCGTCTGTTTTTTTACGTTTTGTCCGATTTTTTTACGTTTTCGTCCGTTTTTTTACGTTTTCGTCCAATTTTTTAACTTTTCGTCTGTTTTTTTTACGTTTTCGTCTGATTTTTTACGTTTTCATCTTTTTTATTTTTTTTTTTATTTTTTTTATTTTTACTTTTTCGCCTATTTTTTTACATTTTCGTTCGTTTTTTTACGTTTTCGTCTGTTTTTTTACGTTTTCGTCTGATTTTTAACTTTTCGTCTGTTTTTTTACGTTTTCGTCCGTCTTTTACGTTTTCATCTGTTTTTTTTACGTTTTCTTCCGATTTTTTACGTTTTCGTCCGATATTTTACGTTTTCGTCAATTTTATGTTTTCATCAGATTTTATACGTTTTCGTTAATTTTTTTTACTTTTTCACAATGTTGCAAAAATCGTGAATCGGTAATGAGGCGGTCGAGGGCCTTGTAGCGATTTTTAGCCGATTAATCGGCGCTAAACCTTGTAATCGCCGATTAATCAGCCTATTACCTTGTAAATCTCTCCAAGTTCCAGGGCCTTGTAGCTTGTAATCGCCGATTAATCGGCCTTGTAGGCCGATTTTTGCAACACTGCTTTTTCATCAGATTTTTTACGTTTTCGTCAGTTTTTTTTACTTTTTCGTCCGATTTTTTACGTTTTCGCCCGTTTTTTTTACGTTTTCGTCCAATTTTTTAACTTGTCATCTGTTTGTTTACGTTTTCGTATGGTTTTTTACGTTTTCGACAGATTTTTTACGTTTTCGTCCTTTTTTTTACATCTTCGTCTGTTTTTTTTACGTTTTTGTCGATGTTTTTTCGTTTTCGTCCGGTTTTTACGTTTTTGTCCATTTTTTTATGACTTCATCCGATTTTTACGTTTTCTTTCGGTTTTTTTTATGTTTTCTTCCGTTTTTTTTACATTGTCATTCGTTTTCGTCTGATTTTTACGTTTTCATGCTTTATTTACGTTTTTTAGGTTTCGCCTGACAAAAATGTAAAAAAACGGACGAAAACATAATAAATTTGACAAAAATGTAAAAAAAAACAGACAAAAACGTAAAATATCGGACAAAAACGTAAAAAACGAAGGTAATCGTAAAAAACAGATGAAAATGTAAGAAATCTGACGAAAACGTTAAAAAGCAGATGAAAACGTAATAAAACAGACGAAAACTTAAAAAATGGACGAAAACGTAAGAAATCTGACGAAAACATAAGAAATCAGACGAAAACGTAAAAAAATGGACGAAAACGTAAAAAAACAGACGAAAACGTAAAAAAACAGACGAAAACATAAAAAATCTGACGAAAAGTAAAAAAAACGGACGAAAACGTAAGAAATCTAACGAAAACGTAAAAAAACAGACGAAAAAGTAAAAAAACGGACGAAAACGTAAAAAATATGACGAAAACATAAAAAACGGACGAAAACGTAAGAAACCTGACGAAAACGTAAGAAATCAGACGAAAACATAAAAAAACAGACGAAAACGTAAGAAATCTGACGAAAACGTAAAAAATCAGAGGAAAACGTAAAAAAACTGACGAAAACGTAAAAAAAACAGACGAAAACGAAAGAAATCAGATGAAAACGTAAAAAAATGGACGAAAACGTAAAAAATCTGACGAAAACGTAAGAAATCGACGAAAACGTAAAAAAATCGGACGAAAACGTAAGAAAGCTGACGAAAACGTAAGAAATCTGACGAAAACGTAAAAAATCGGACGAAAACGTAAAAAACCGGACGAAAACGTAAAAAAACGGACGAAAACGTAAAAATCGGAAGAAAACGTAAAAATTGGACGAAAACGTAAAAATCGGACGAAAACGGTGAAAAACAGATAAAAACGGATAAAAACCGACGAAGATATATAAAAATGGATAAAAACAGATTGGGGGTATTTTAGAGGAAAATAGGTTAAAACAAAAAAAAAAAAAAGTGTTTTCTAGTTTTGTGTATTGAATTTTGGAAATTGGAATTTTGTGTTTTGTAGATAATTTTATTGAAAAACACTAATTTGAATGCGATATCTGTTTTCCTTGTTTTCCACAAAACATTTTGTGGAAAACAAGGGTGTTTTCCGTCAACTAAACGCACCCTACTTATTTCCCAAGCAATTCAAGATACCTTTCTTTCTTCCATATTTCCTCACAAAAGGAATTTCGTTTTGAACCCAGCCTTCTAGTTACTTATTGAGATGGGCCTTTGTAACGTGAGAAGTATTATGTTTATGTCCCAAGACAACTAACTAAGCAATAAAATGATGGGGGTTAATGAGTGTTAATCTGCAACTGAATGATAAAATTTTGATTTCCATATCGAAAATTTCTTTTAATATGTGTCAATTATGAGAGAGATTAACGCGAGCATTTTGACATATCAGTAGTGACTAGGAGGCCGAGGCAAGTGGTAGGAAATTGGGAAAGTTTGGCATCAAAGAATGGTAGAATACTGACTAAACTCTTTTTTTGCCCCACCTATGCGGAAAGCTTAGTTTTAGAGAAGTCAGCCTTTAAGTTATGTATATTTTCTATGGACCATTAAAGTTTGGCATCAAAGAATGGTAGAATACTGACTAAACTCTTTTTTTGCCCCACCTATGCGGAAAGCTTAGTTTTAGAGAAGTCAGCCTTTAAGTTATGTATATTTTCTATGGACCATTCTTCCGTTGTGTATATTTTCAAGATAGTTATGTATATTTTCTATGGACCATTCTTCCATTAGTAAGACTGTAAGACGTCATCTGCAACTTGCAGATATGAAACGGAGATGAAGTCTCTAACCACATCTATGTAGCACCGAAACGGGAACCGCAAAGGGATACGGGAACGATACGGGAACGGAAAACGGCAAAAATCAAAAATTCAAGATACGGGAACGGCATAGATACGGCAATAAAAAATATAAAAAAATTAAAAATATATTAAAAAAATCCAAATATGTTGATGTAAATTGTAAACTCCGAAAGTACTACATCTTTACGAAAGGTAATTAATTGTCAATAATCAAATCATTTTCAATTTTTGGTTCATCTAGTGAGGGATCGGCAAACTCCAAAAACCCTACATCTTCCATTGAATCCAAAATAGATATATGATACTTACTTCAATTTACTTGTAAAAATGCTTTAAAAAAGTGAACCATGCTACATAGTAAAAAAGTTTAAAAAAATTACGAAATAAATCATTATTAAACAAATACTAACCGACTCAGATTTCATTCGTCATTTGCTCCTCCCTCAGGCCTCACCCATGTGGGTCCAACACAATAGTTTTATATAATTTTCTTATTTATTTTTCTCTTTCTTCCAAACATCATCTTCTACCTCATGTATATTCTTTTATTTTTAGATCTAATTCTTCATTCTTCATGTTTTTCTTTCTATCTTAATATAACATGAATATAAAATATGATGCCCCCAGATTAAAACCCATAAGAAATGGATTGGAAATCCAGAAACGGATATGGAAACGGCAGGGAAACGTTTCGGGGGCGTTTCGGGGGCGTTTCCGTTCCCACCCCGTTCCCAAACAAGTACGCGGCCCTAATTGGCGTTTCGGTGCATCATAGAACCACATACATCCATGGAATATTGGAATGTGGAATTTATTTATAAATTTGGCATTTTCAATATCCTGTATGGACCATATATAAGTTTTGCATTTCTGACTTTTTGTATATGAATTAAATGGACTAATGGAGCAAGGGAAAGGGTGCGTTTACTTGTCCATTAACTAAAGTCTAACAGCTAGTAACGGTCACCGAACCCACCAGCTCTATATCACCATCACATCATTATTTAGCACATCAGCAAACCCACAATCAAATGGTCAGCATCAAACTCATCACAATACTCAATTTTTTTTTAACAAATTTAACTAAAAGCCAAACTAATTTTTCATTCATAATTAAAAACATTACATTAAATATTAAAAACGACACACATCGAAAAAACATTAAACCAAACACTAGCTCCACATATTTCCTACTCGATTCACACATTTGCTTATATCGAATTCTATTGTGGTCATCGTCATTTGGATGTGAAATCGACTTAACAAGTGTCACCCATTACGAATATATCCCGTCAACAAGATAATATCCCCATTTGTAACTTACGCCGTTAGCCACAAACGGAATCTCTTATGCTTTACCGTCTTTGAGATCATTGAATAAAAGGAGATTGATGTATTACTTTGATGTCGTTGTTCACTCTAGAAACACCAAAAAAAGCATGTCATATCCATAACTCTTGTTTGGAACACCTTCCAACAAAATGAATGGGTTCGAATCAGGATCATGTATACAATATTGACCCAAGATGCCTTTGGACAAGTAAATTACTCCCAATCCGTACAATCAAAGCTTCCTAACATTCCCGGAGACCTGTGTTTTTCTTTGTGAAACCGATAATTTTTTTTCATATCAGTGTAAGTAGATTTTCGCAAATGTTCGTCTCCATATATATCCATAGCAAATCTACAAAAATGCGCAAAAAAAATCATGGGAAGTTTTGCACCTATTTGCATATATTCATCTAGGGTATCAGGAACGACATCGTATGACAATTGACGAATTGTATTGGTGCACTTCATCAATTCTGAAATGCCTTCTTTTCCTGTAAAATCAGCATTACTACGAAAGTGTTAACAATGATTAGTTACATCCTTAACTATACTTGTGAATGGTTCTCGACTCTTCCGGAACCTCTTCCGAAATGTGTATGTGTCGTACATCGACTGCTTACTAAAGTACGCGCCGATTAAATGATCATGAGCACCATAACGATCTTTACTTATGACATTTCTTGTACTTCGCGAACTTTCACATTTTTGTTTATTTTTAATAAACAACGCCTCAATTTTTAAAAATGTCTAGCCCATGTTATTAACTTCTTCCTCCGATGAGTCTGTGAATATTAATGACTCGAAGTCCATTTGGAAAATTGAGGATGAGAAACATTTTGTTTGAGTTGTGAAATATTGAGAAAGAAGATGTTTGTAGTTTTAAATTAAAATGATGGGTTATAGGGATATTTATCATTAAATAAATTAATAAAATTAAATTAAAAAGTTTTTTACATAAACCTATTGGTACGAGGTATTTTATAAATTTGAGGAAAAAGTGAGTGCACTCGATTAGTTAGTGCTGGCCACCAAACCTTCGCCAAAAACAACTGGAACACGTGTGGTTGGTGACTCAATGTAACGGTCACCAGGCGTGGTGATGCCTATTGGTGGTGGAGGATCATCTCCCACTAGGCCCAGTCTAAGACAACTCAAACGCTAATTCATGACAACCCTTAGTATTCCATTTTCCACATATATTCATGTTTATCATAGGTGAGTTCAAGAAAGACCTGTTAAGGGAGCAAAAATTTTATAAAACACGCATGATCATTTTTTATTTTTTTTAAGGCTAATTCTTTAAAAATGTATTATACTAGCCAATTTTTGTAGTTCTGTGTATCATTGTTCTAATCCGATTGTTCTGTAACCAAGTTTTTAAATTTCGATTATTTTGTGTATCGATTGATATTTTTTTTGGTATCAAATGAAATATTTTTAAAATCGAATCAAGTATTTTCAAGAATCGATACACAAAATAATCAAAATTTAAAGAGTTAAAAAATAATCCGATTGAAATAATGCTAAATACAACTACAAAAATGACAAGTAAATTAGCACTACTTTTTATGAGAGATTAGAGATACCTTAACAAAGAGTACTTTTTATGAAAGATTAGCGAGACCTAATCAAAGAGATGTAGCGTGAGTGAAACTCACGTTGGGAACCACACATTTATTGTCACGCTAGAAAATTTAGGAGGCGTTTCTTTTTCCCTGTTAGTGGAAGGAATGTAGGATCATCTATTTAATATTATTACTTTTCTTATTTGGGCCCACAAATTTCACTTTAGGGGTGTTTTTTTTCCCTTAGCTAAGGGATGCTATTTAATATTATTACTTTTTAGATGAGACCACAAAAATCCCTTAAATGGTCTATATCCACAAGACTTAATTTATCATCTCCTCCCCATTAAGGTGCTTATATGGAAGTGGGACCCATATGAATCCTTAGCTAAGGAAAAAAAGAAACAACTCCTAAATCCTCTACATGTATAGACTGTGAAAATGAAGATCCTCCCCATTAAGATACATTAACAGAGCTGAGACCCACTTAACTCTTAGCTAAGAAAAAAAAAAGAAACACCCCTTAAGTCTTTGCCATATCTTGTAACCATGTATTTCCTCGTGAACATATATAGGATAACGGATACCATTGTTACTTTGTGCGTTTTTCTCCTTTGAGCTATACGTCAGATGTAATGTATAATTTCATACTTAGATAACCGCATACCACTCGGTTTTTAGTAAGGTACACATGAAGATATGATCAAAGATGCCCCAAAATAAGAGGGAAGTTACAGAATTTATTTTTTCATGCAGAGGAAGGTGACATACAGTTTTTTTTTAACATGTGGATGACACATGGTTAGAAATATTAAATGGACATTTTCGTTTCTATATATTAGTTTCTTTCTACGTAGACCACATGCAAATTTGGTAAACATCAAATATTAAAGAAATAACAATATCAACTAAGATTGAAATATGTTAATTGGAGTTCATTTTTACAACGGTAAGGACAAGTAACAAGTTATAGGCATTTTGGAGCCTATAACCTAAGCCACCACGCCCCCACCCTTTTTTTCCCTCGTAATCTTTTTTGCTGCTCGTGGTTTGTGTTTGTGGGTCGTGGGTGTACCAATAACCCCGTCTTGACGTGACACCTGTAACACGACCTATAACATTCAACCACACCAACCATGTAACACAATAATACAAGTTAGATTTTTTATTTTTATTATTATTATTTTTTAAGGAGACCATAGGTCAATGTTATTATTTTTTTTCCCCGAAAAATCTCTAATAAAGGACGTTTATTATGTAAATAAATTAGCAAAATGTTGCAATACACATATTAGTCATTCAAAACTGAAACAAATACACTATCAACTTTGATATCAGGGCCGTCTTATGGATTTCGGGGGCCCCAATGCCATCACCACAAATAAGCCTTTAAACACACACACAAAAAATACACATGTATTAGTAGCACATGAACTAATTAAACTTAAGTCTCGTATTATGTACCTATACGATAAAAGTGCATGAAATTTTGTGGCCCTCGTCAAGCGATGGCCTTGTGCGATAGTTCTGCTTGCACTCCCCTAAAGACGGCCTTGGTTGATATCAACTTGTTCTAAATGTTTTCTAATAATAAGGTATCACAGTGACATTGTATCCGATAATGGCATCAACTTGATTCATCGAGTGTGTCTTCGCTAGTGCAAAACCACGAGCAAGCCTAAAAACCCCGGTACCTCCAACCACCGGCATTTCTCTAACTTCATTCATCACAGGGTTCCTGCCAACAATGCTAAGAGAACTACCATTGTAGGCTCCTGAGACAAAGTTGTAGGTGAGGGTCATAAGGAGGCTAAACTCACCTTCCTGGGAGGACACGGCGTAGAGTCCTTGGGCTCGACCAATAAGGGTCGAGTTAACTTCAGGGGTCATAGTGAGGGCGTTGTCCATGACATAAATTGACCCAAACCCAAACATAGCTCCCATGCCTGAAGCCGTGGCATTGATGGGTTGCCCTGCAACACGAACTGCAGATGGGTTGGGTCCACCAGGGGTGTCGTGCATGTAGAACTGGATATGGGTTGCATTGCGCTTTCTGGCCTCTGTCACCGAAGCCATGAAAACAGCAACAAATAGAAAGCATAGTAGTTTGTTTGTGTAGTCCATGTGTAGAGGTGAATAAATGATCTTTAAACAATTGCTTCTTTGGTTTTGGGATGTGATATAACTTTACCATCCATCCCCAGAGCACAGGCATTTATATGCCTATTTCAGTCGTGCATTTTGGGTCCTCTTTGGAGTGTCGATTACTCAATTGATCAAGTCTTCGAATATTGATTTTGGAAGCTTTTAGATGGAATTTTCAAATGTTGGGACCACGTGTTTTAACAGATGCAACTAGAATGATTAAAAAGTAGACCACGAGGTCCACGACGTATATTTTTTGATTCCAAATATTTTTTGAAAGTAGACCACGTGGAAATTCGTGAAATATATTTTTTGCGTTGAAGCTTCAATCAATTCCAAATGTTTCTAGAAATAAAATTTTGGTAGGATAATCAATTAATTTGACCACAATCAGCTTTTAATGGTGCTATTGTTGTTTTCTTATACGTAAGTTGCTCTTCAATTTAAATTCTATGAAAAAAAACGGATACTTGTATGCTCGTTTCTTAATTTGCGATCATAAATGTTTAGTAACAAGTTTGTTACCGGTTCATTTTGTGTATACTCGTTTGTTCATTCTAGTTTGAGACTGTGAGTCGTTTACAAACTTTATTAACACATAACAATTTTGAGAAAATTAGTTTTAAAATTATGTTTCGATCGAGTCAAACAATCAATGTTTCGAACACATACACTATTTTGAACAATCCAACAGCTAATGGATAATTCCTTATTGAAAATATATATAGAATAACTCTAATAACATATAAAATGTTTTATAGTTTTAGAAAGATATAAAATATTCTACAACTTAATCAACATTACAAATATATAACATGTTTTATTAATCTTAAATAAATGTTTTATAGTTTTAGAAAGATATAAAATTTTCTACAACTTAATCAACATTACAAATATATAAAATGTTTTATTAATCTTAAATAAATGTTTTATAGTTTTAGAAAGATATAAAATTTTCTAAAACTTAAGTAACATTACAAATATATAAAATGTTTTATTAATCTTAAATAAATGTTTTACAGTTTTAGAAAGATATAAATATTCTACAACTTAAGTAACATTACAAATATATAAAATGTTTTATTAATCTTAAAAATATATATTAGAAAGATGCTAAAATTTTAAACACTTTTCGTTTCTCTAATTGCTATCCACTTTTGTTCCTATATTATTTTATAAAGGGTAAATGTCACAAAAAGGCACTCAACTTAGGGTCTGTTTCCAATCAAGGTATTCAATTTTTTTTCTTGCACATAAAGGCGGCCAACTTTTTTTTTTAGCGGATTTAGGTTTTTTTCTAACTTCCGTTAACTCACTTCGTTAGTAAATTACATGTTTGGTCCTTGAGTTTGTATAGTCATTTCATGCACCATCCACCACCACCTACTACCACCTGCCACCACCACCACCTGCTGTCACCACCACCTGCCACCTGTACCACCATTGTCCACCACCACTACCGCCGCCACCACCACCAACCGTTGCCATTTCATGCTTTCTTTTTGGCTCTTCTTCTCATTCTTGGTTCATGGCCTGATGATGTTTATGCAAGGTATCTTCTATCCAACATTGCACATTTAGCTTCTACTTCTTTGTCTTCTGAGAAAGGTTTACGTGCGATCAAAATGGAACCTTTCAAGAAAGTGAAAACAAGTTTCAGGAGGATACCACCAAGCAGGTCAAATCCCACACAAAACTAGCAATTTCCCTTCTGAATCCACGCAAACTCCATTTACAGATCTATCAATATGGGTAGCTCTGACTCTAGTCGCGTTTTTTTGCCACCGTAAAGTGGTTAGAAGAACAAGCATTTGAGGTCAAAGATAGATATTGATTTTTTCATGCAGTTTTAATAGGTGTAGCTCGATCCATAGAGATGAGGATGTTAGTATTGTAGCAGTTTAGATCAAAGGCCAGTATGTATTACAGTGCTTAAGATGTATTCTAGCGTCTTCGTTTTGCTAGTCTAGTAGTCTTTCTATATTTGCTTCCTGTAGTAAACTAATAGTTGAGAATGTGAATACAAAGTTTCATTTACATTTCTATGGGTATTTAATAGAATCAAATTTCAGAATGATATGTAATTAAACGCGCTGTTCATCAAGAAATCGAGTGCACATTATTGCCCCAAAATAAGGGTATCAAGAAATTAAAGAGATATTACATGATTGCATAAACAAGAATCTAAAATATACATGATAAATGTTATAATTATCCTGTGTATATGTTAATGAATCCATATGGTTTATAACTATTCTCAAGATAAAAAAGAAAGAGTCAAACTTCTCAAAGCATGTTTTTTTTGGTAAAAGGTATTACACCCGGTAAAATAACTTCTCAAAGCATGTTTACAATGAATAAAACATTCTACATCGTTTTATTCAAGAAAATTGTGATTATTTAGTAATAGTTACTTGAGTAGGGATGGCACCCGTGGGCAATGGGCACGGGTGCCTCTAATCCGTCACCCGCCCATGTAGTTTATTTCTCACCCACCACCCACCCGTCACCCACCAATGGGTACAATTTTCTACCCATGCCCATGCCCGTGGGTATTGGTTGCCCATGGGTAAACCCATGGGTTAGTGTTATGCAACAAAATTACTTTGTACATAGCTATATAACTAGAATACTTAGATGTATTAGCCTATTAGGTGTGTACCTAAAGGGAATAATTGGAGTTACAGGTGAGTCGAAGTGCGAGCCAGAAAAAGAGGGTAAGATGTATTTTATCACAAGGACGAACTTTGAGTATGAGATTACACATGTTAACATGTATACAACTTTGATTATTTGTTATTTCATATTCGCTATTTAGTCTTGAAACGCAAACAAACTTTCAGATTAATGTGTTTTCTTGAGACTCGGTAACTATTAAATGTGTACTTGCAATATCATAAATATTTTAATTTGTATAATTAATTTTAACATGAGTTTAAGGGTACACCCACGGATATTTTGACGGGTATACCCGTGGGTATTTTAAATGGGTGTCATGGGTTTACCCGCGATGGGTATGACTCACCCGTCACCCACCCTCCACCCATTGAAGGGTACAGATTTTCACCCACGACCCACCCGTGAGTGAAAATTGACACGTTTACCCACCCATCTATGGTGGGTACCCGCGGGTTGTGGCTTTTTCCTCACCCATTGCCATCCCTATACTTGAGGCATTAATTACTTGGATCAAAACCAAAAAATATAAAAGAATAAAAAGTGTTATACTTGGACCAACTTATTTGTCACCTTTGACGTACATATCTCAAGCTTTTACATTATAATTTGTTGTCAACAGACAGGATAATGCTCATAATGAACAGCTTCTCTAGCTATACCTCGTTCGACAGTTAGTATTTTCACCTAGTATGACGTCATTTTATTGGATAACGCTTTTGCAAAGACTTTTTGATGGGTTAATGAGCCAGATAAAGCAATGACATCATGTTACGGTTTGCTTGAAGCATGTCTTCACTCTTCACTTCCCTTGACGAACTTGTCGTGCATAACTACTTATATAGCCTTATAGGAGCATGAGATCGAAATATTTAAAATCAAGTGCAAACAGAAGAGAGGACCCCTCCCATGTATAAGCTACTTGCTTCTAAGTTTTTGTATTCTTTATAACTTGGCTAAAAATTGTACCTCCAGCATCATATACTTAGCATCACATGCGAATTCATCTTAATTCAAACAACTTTGACCCATGGCCTTTGGTCTAGTGTATCAGCGGTTGGTATTGGTGGTGGCGGCTGACGGTGGTGGTGGCGGCTGACGGTGGTGGTGGTGGACGGTAGTGGTCGTGGATGCATGAAATGGCAACGGTTGGTGGTGGTGGCGGACGGTGGTGGTGGAGGTGGGTGGTTGCGGTGGGGGTTGTGGTGGACGATGGTGGTAGAGGTGGCAGGTGGTGGTGGTGGCAGGTGGTAGTGGGTGGTGGTGGATGGTGCATGAAATGACTATACAAACTCAAGGACCAAACATGTAATTTACTAATGAAGTGAGTTAACTAAGTGAGTTAACTGAAGTTAGAAAAAACCTAAATCCGCTAAAAAAAAGTTGGCCGCCTTTATGTGCAAGAAAAAAAGTTGAATACCTTGATTGGAAACAGAAACTAGGTTGAGTGCCTTTATGTGCGATTTGCCCTTTTATTAACATCAGATCTAAAGTGGGTCAGTGGAGATTTTGATTTTGTTTAAACGTTTTTAGGGATTTGTTTTGTCGCTTTTTGCATGTGCTTCAATTGCTCTTATTACCAGGTGGCATTTTATATTTATTAACAGTAATATATAATATCTTTTAGGAACGTGGTTTGCATTATTCATTCAATTTGTGCCCATAATAATACCGATTGCTCATTACTTAAAAACCCTGATTCGTTAGGGTTTTGATTTTACGTGTGCCGAAGATAAAAACGCTACTTGTTTCTTGTAGTTTTACGATGTTGGGATGTTAAAGTCGGGGTTTTTGGATGGTGAAGGAAGGGGGAATAAGAAAAAGAAAAACGATTATGATTTGAGTGATGCTAACTTTAGAAGTGGTGTGGCAGCCTCTCATGATAGTGTTAACCTGGACCAAACTTTTGATGTGGCTTCTGGTTCTGGTCGGGTACATGCCACTAGTATAACGAGTTTTGATGTTGCCATGCAGTCACAAAAGTTTGGTACACATGGGATACGGATAAGTCTTGTGGTAGTGGTAATGTTGATGAACCGTTGGCCGCTCCTAATGATTCATCATGTCCTTGGAGTTGTAATGATGCGAATACTGGTCATTATGAGTACCTTGGGTCGTATGGTAGTAAGAATGAGGTTACTGATCCTAATGCTACTTCTAATTCACCTCCTGCTCCAAGTGTGTCTCATGTACCAAGTGTTGTGGCTGCTTCTCAGGTGCCCACAACTACGAGTGGACCTAATGTGAAGCCGATTTTATATGCGTGTGCTATGTCTAATGATCCTAATAAGCAAAAGTCAAATTTTCATAGGTTGGAAAGTAGCAATAAAACTAATGGCATGGATCTTACTGTACCTATGAAAGTGATTAAAGAGGTAAACTCTAGATTTGAAAATACACTTTATGAGTATTTTCTTGGTAAACGTATTGCTTTTCCGGTTGTTGATTATTATGTACGTAATACATGGGAAAAGTATGGCATTCAAAAGGTCATGATGAATGCTAAAGGGTTCTTTTTCTTTAAGTTTAATTCGAAGAAAGGTGTTGATGATGTCCTTGAAAATGGTCCGTGGATGATTAGAAATGTTTCAGTTATTCTTAAACCTTGGACCCTAAACACCAACCTACTTAAAAAGTATTTGACTAATATTCCGATATGGGTTTTCCATGATGTGCCCTTGCTATGTTTCCTAATGATGGCCTCAGCCTCCTAGCCACATTGATTGGTACGCCGAAAATGTTAGATTCTTACACTAGTCAAATGTGCTTGGAATCATGGGGTCGAAGTAGTTTTGCTAGATGCTTGATTCAAGTTAAGGCGGACCAGGTACTTAGGGAGAGCCTCACTGTTGAGATACCATTACTTGATGGGATGGGTTCTACTATTGAGAAGATTCGGGTTGAATATGAGTGGAAACTGCCTCGGTGTGATACGTGTAAGCTTTTTGGTCATACGCTACTTGATTGTCCTAAATTTGTTCCAGCTCCTACGCAGCCTAAACAGAGTGTTAATGATGGTTTTCAAATGGTCAATAATAAGAAGAAGGGTAAGAATGGTGGTCACAGTGCTCCGAGTCAAGGAGGTTTTACTAAACCTGTTGGGGGTCCTAAGTTTAGGTATCAACCTAAGCGCCTCCTCCTGAACCCAAGAAGGTGGATACTACAAAGAAGAAGGCCGCTGATGTGGCTAGTACGAATGGTACGAAAATTGCTACATCAAACCAGTTTGATGCCTTTCATATGGATGATACTGATGACTTTGGTATTCCTACCAATGAAGTGACTAAGGATGTGAATTCTGGTATTACAAAGGAAGCTAAAGGACTGGTAATGCATCACAAGAACCGCTTGTGAGTGATTCAATAGGAATTAAGGAGGTTGATTCTACTCCTATAGTTGAGAAAATTGAGGAGCTTGAAAAGCTACTTATTGATGGGAAAGCTACTCTTGTGGATGATGATGGTCATCCTATTAAAAAGGTTGATTATCCAGGTAATAATAAGGATTCTCCGTCTACTTCTTCTACTAAGAGGGTTAACCCATTCTCTATGGTAGGAGAGATTTTTGATTTCGACAATGATGAAGAGGAGGTTGTGAACACCTTTGATGAGTCCATGAACCTATTTGGTGGTGGTCATGATCGTAAAGATGATTATGATGATTATGATGACTATGCGGATCAAGTCTACGATCTTCCAGGTATCAAGCTCCAAGGCCTTGGTAGAAAGTAATTTGTCCTCATAGGAGTCTAAATTTATCTTTTGAGTAGTGGTTTATTTTCTTTTTTATAGAATAGGAAGTATCTTGTTATGTAAGGTTTTACGCCTATGTAACGGGCTGAGATATGTGATTCACTCATATCCTTTGTACTTAAACGTTTTTTGGAGTAATATATTTACCAGGTCTTCTGACCTTTTTCCCAAAAAATAAAATGATGATGCATTGCTTACATGCAAAAATATGATTGGTTGTCAATAATTCTAATCACTATCTAACAATCCGATCTGGCAAAATCGGTTTTCAGAATTTTGAAGATCGATTTTTTCAATTTTTAGGTATTGTATTATAACAAAATCTCTATCATATATAGTTTATCACAAACCCTAATCTCATCTTATAAATTCTCCCCAAATCTATATCAATGTCACATTCACAAACGAACGAAAACAGCTTCAGCATTGGCAGTAGAAAACGATTTGCAGCAGTGGCATCAAACACAAAAAAATCGACAGCATCAAAAGGTTAGAAACTTATCATTCTTTTGTATTTATCATGTTTGTTTGTTGTTTGTGTGTTTTTAATGTTTTCATGATATGTAATGCTAATTTAGTTGAATTATAATTGACATGACCAAGTCGGCCATGCCTGATGACTTTGAGGCACAGCCTGACTCAAGACCTGGTCCCTCATCAACCCCCAAACTAGAGACACCTAAGTTAGTTCTAATAACCTAATCTATGTTTCATGCAATGTTCATTTGTGTTTTTATGCTATTGTTACATGCTTTTTTGTTTGGTTTGTTTAATCCATAAACAGCAACAACCATTAACCAAGAATTTACTCCGTTATTTAATGTCGATCTTATGTTAGATGATATCAAAGTCCAAGTAAGATGCATCATTATATGGCATGCACCTAATATGTCTCATTCTTTACGGAGCTTAGATTTTGTAGTTCAAGATGAACATGTTTGATTATATTATGATTATGATTATGATTTTGATATTATTAAAATTATAATTCTGTTATGATGTTATATGGTAATACAAGTTTATGTAATGTGTTAGGGTAATTGTGTTCACTGGATTGTTAAAAAGAATGACATGCACAAATATGAAGGGATACTTGAAGAAGGTAAGTGTTATAAGATATCTAACTTTGCGTAGGAGAAAACGGTGGTAAACTTCCTTTGCTAAAGCATAAGTATAAAATCATGTTTTACAAAAACACTACATTTACTCGAATCAAAAACATTGATGAGAAAAATATGGGTTTCAAATTTTTAAGCGTCGAACGAATCAAGTCTAAAGAATTTCAGGAAATCGACACTGTTGGTATGTATTTTTTTTAATTATTATTTTAAATAATTTGCAATTTGCAATATATGCAATTCATAATACTAAAAATAAGCTAAGGTCATAATTTTAATAAATTACATATGTAATTGGCACAATTGTTTCAACGGGTGATTCAATTTTGGTCTTAACAACCAGCGACGGCTTATGTTAATCGAACATATTGAATAAGCTTTCAAGTATTTGTATGTTAATGTTGAAATGTATTTATTAAACAAGTCTGATTAATTATTGTATATTATGACGGGGAGATAGGTTGGAATGTTATTTTGATGGAATAACAGATGTCTTTGTTTCTTATGCTCCTAACAGGGAAAAAGTTGGGCATGTGGTTGTGATCCTTCATATGGCTAAAATCAAATAGTGGCTAAGTAATTAACTTATGTAACTCATAATTATATATACATGTTATTAATAAATATAATTAATTGTTCTATATTTTGTTTTGTAGATGATACTTCTATTTGTCCTGCTATGAATGGTAATATACATTGCTCGGTCAATTCAGAGCCTAAAGTCCCTTAAGTACATATTTGAATGAAAAGCAACCTAAGTTAATACAAGTCTCTAAAAGATATAATTCTATTAGAGAGTCATCCTCAAAATATTCTTCAGAGTCTGAAGAAAAAAGACTCATTACAACCCGAGGTGGAACTCAGAGAGTGAGGATCAAGAAACAAGATCAGGATGATGGAGACATTGTGTGGTGACAAAAACACACTGACTACCTGAAAGATCTTTTTAAATCACTGATTGATGTTTTACGTATGCGTACAAGTTTTAAATTTATAAAGGTGATTTACTGAATCTATTAATAACACATACGAGCAAGTGAACTCGTCCGTTATAGAAAGATTATGATGGTAAGTTGGGATTGTTCGCAGGGATTTGTGTGTGAATTGAGAAGTAAGTGTTAAATCTACTAATAGTAAATTCAAGGTACTCAACAATAAGAGATAATGATGATGAAAATTCAAATAATTAAGACTACACTTGCTTAGACTAGTCTATTACTCTTGATAAGCTTGATTGTGATAACTCTTTTTAACATGTTGGTTATGATAATTAGCTGGTGTTCTAATCTATTGTTCTTACAAGTTAAAACGGATAAAAATGGCCGAAAACGGATAAAACATATGAAAATGTAAGAAAACGAGTGAAAACGTATAAAAACGGATGAAAACGTAAGAAAAACGGATAAAACGTATGAAAATGTAAGAAAACGGGTGAAAACGTATAAAAACAGATGAAAACGTAAGAAAAACGGACGAAAACGTATAAAAACGGTTAAAAACGTATATAAACGGTCAAAAACGGATAAAAATGTATGGAAACTTTAAATTATAAATAGCCGTTATTATTAAGGATAAACGATGCAACGATATTTAACCAAAGGGGCTAACGTGTAAATTATAACGGAACTACTTAACACCAGTTAAATTGAAGGACCGGTGGTGTTATTTGTTTACCAACTTAAGGACTACCAGTGCAACTTTAAACTTCGAGGGACGAAAGTTGTTATTTTTGACAAACCACAGGGACCATCCATGTAATTTACTCTAAAAACAAGCATTAAGTTTAACCAATCAATTCAAGATCAATTCAAGTTTCATATGTTTGATTCACGTTAGTTTCACAACTTAAACGCAAAAACATTCCTCTGTTTTATCAAATTTGCTTAGGAAATAGTCAGTACAAAAGGTAATCGATCATAGACAAAAAGGAAAATTGATTGCAAACAACTAATCTTTCGAACTATGAGGTAGTTTCCAATCAATCCAATTTGATAACTAAAAGTGTTCTTATTACAACCACAATTAGTTTCTTTGTTTAACCAAGAATAAGGGGTAAAAACAATCATTCATATACAAATGATTATGACTAGTTGAATAACAATAAACCTTTCAACCTTTAGAATTACTAACAACTAGTCAAACTTGATTAACAAATGTCACTATGAAACTTAAGCATAATTGGATCTTAGAATTATCTTGAAATTGAATTAAAACATGTTATCACAATCATAATCAAATCATTAAATAATAAACATCATTCTAACCAAGTGCACAAAGGCACTAGCCACTCATAGCAAACATGAACATAAAATTAGAACTTTGAATATTAGAAAACATGATTAAAAGTCTTACAATGATTGGAATAAGATTACAAATGGTTAGGTAATGATACCAAAGGTATTGGTGTTGACTTCTTGATGGTTTGACTTCTAAATGTTGACTTATTGGACCTCCAAAATTTCCTGGACTTTTAAGGACGAAATTTAGAGCCTAGATAGAGTATTTAAGAGTGGTTTGATGATTAGAGAGTTGATTGATAATTGTGTGTCTACAAATGAGTGCAAATGTCTCTATTTATACTACTCTCAAGGCTTAGGGTGTTTAATGCTTCAACATGGCCAACGATCAGAGTAGAATGGCCTAGAATACTTATTAGAAGAGCCTAGAATCATTGGTAATAAGCTGTAGGGCTCCTGTAGGCCTTTTCTTGTCTTCATTTGTTTGGTTTGCCGATTGCTTGTTTCTTGTTCGTAGCTCTTTATTCTTTATCCAAACTTGATCTTTCCTCTGTCTTGGAACTCTGGAATGTTGAATCCTTAGATTTTGCGTTTTTGAAATGCCTTTTGGTGTGGATCTTGACACGGGAATCTTTATACGGACATGAACCTTCATTTATTCATCATTCTTTCACTTTTTTTCCTTTTTCCTGTACTTGGCTACATATACTTGGCAAACATCCTTTGGTACGATTAAGTAACAAAAGCATATAAATTTAACCAATTAATATAAACAAAAACACGGATAATGCTACTAAAAATATGAACAATTTGAGCGTTATCAAATTCTTCCACACTTCAAATTTGCTTGCCCTCAAGCAAATCTAGAAGTAAAAACAGTTATCCACCTATTACTCAAGTATATTTAAGAAAAATGTGATGCAAATCTATCAAGTACATGTACAAGTTATATACATCATTTTAAGCTTTTATGGTGAAGAATCGAGATGTTTGACAATACCCAATGATTTTCTTACTTGATGAACATTAATAATCACCTCACGAAAAAGGAATGAAATATAGTTCACTCACACACTCATTTATTTAGTTGGTGGAGTACATACGAGAAATCACACTCATTGCTCAGTCATGATCTAAATATTACCATAGGCTTGTACAAGAAACAAAACTTCACCGATATAGCATGAGCATCAATCATACATATCAAAGAGGTCTTTTATTCAGGTTATAATGTTTGGCTAAAGGGTTTATGATGCGAGTTTTGCAACAACACAAAAGGTTTTACCTCTCAAGGGATCTTGAGAGATTTTGCAATCCTCCAGGCAGTGTACCTGATCGTTGTAGTATAGTATATGGTACGTCCGGGGGATTGATCGATCTATAGGGGAATAGTGTCGTTAGGATTGAAGGATAGGTCAACTAGCTCCAAGGGTGAGGGATGAGTCTTTTTGTATTTTTATATTTTATTGAAAGCAAGTAAAATCTCGGGTATTGGAAGAGTGGGCGGAATTAGTTGCTAGTCAACTAACCCAAAAGCTACTAATAAAATAAAATAAAATAAAATAACGAGAAAAGTAAATGTGGTGAACTTCTAATGGGAAACAAATGTGTTTACTTAGATTTCACTACTCCCTAGTTATCTCTTTTTGATTTGTTGAGTTGTCAAAATTGTTTAGTTGAAGGATTGTATTCCTTAATACCATTCGTGGGGGTGTGTACGTCCTTCCCCAACCCTATGAGTCTATCTCTTCTTATGACGACACGTTTAGTATCCTATCATAGCCTTCTTAATAGCTACTCACGCATTAAATACAATCAATAAAACCGTAGTACACATCCGATTACGTTTCTTAAGACGTTCAAGCTTGTTACCGTATAGGAGGTTAGCCAGTTTTCTTAAGCCTAACGCGAGTCAATCAACCAAACAACAAACAACAAACTAACATTCAATAACTAGGTTTCAATAGATCTAAGTAAACACAAGGAAATCCAAGCTAGCATGTTAATGTAAAGAAAAGACAAACAATTAATCAAACAACACATGGACATATTGAATGATTAAAGAAGAACTTATCTTTAATTGAACATGGAAGAAAAGAGGGTTTGAAACCCTAAAAGATCTATAAAATTCGTACTAGGGTTTTGCTCCCAAGTTACACACCAAAGTTCCACACTTAATGAATGAAAAATCAAAAATTATATATAGAGATACACAGGTGACGGTGTCACGTTATAGGTTGTGACGCCGTCATCTCGCCGCCATTAGGGTTTCGTGATGCCCTATCATGCCTCCTGACGTCGTCACTCTTTAATTCTTCTGGGCCGTCTCTCTTTGATTTTGTACGTGACGGCCTACTCCAAATAACACGTGACGACGTCACGTGTAAATTGTCCAAAAGTTTTCTGGAGAGCCACTTGCAACATTTCCACCTCTTGAATCATCAAGTGACGGCGTCACCTTGTAAGGCGTGACGCCGTCAGGTGTAATACTTGATTCTTGATTTTTTGTTGTTTTCTTCACTTTTAACTCCAAAAACGTCCAAAATGCTCCATTTTCCAGAATTTCATCCTAAGTACCTAAAATGAGAAAAGAAGCGATTTGAGGTAATATTTGACCATATAATTACGATTTAGGGCTTAAATGACCCCCTAAAAGCGTATCAAATAAATCCTTATCAAATATCCCTACACTTGGGATTTGCTTGTTCTCAAGCAAATAAGCTTTTCCACCAATCAAAATACAAGTTAGGGATCATTTAAAATTAATATAAAAGTAATTACAACAAATGATCGTTCCTCCTTATTCAAAACAAGCACGGAAATTATACACTAGCACCTCACATTAAGTGTTAGGATACTCTCATCTCTCAGGTGTTATAAGTTTATATATCACAAATGGAAATAGAAAAATATCACTCACTACCTGTCATAGCAAATAGATTACCATAGGCTTGGAAAATGATCAAAACCTCCACCACTTTGGCGTAAGCACCTAGGATAAACTATCAAAGAAGTCTTTTAAAGGTAACGTTAGGTGTAAGGGTATGGAAAACACGGTTTGTTGGATAAGGGATATTTTACTAGTGGCAAGTCAATTGTCTTGGTTAATTACATGTACAATGAGGCGTTGCTAAGCCAAGACTAGACTCAACTAAAACTATCTACGACATCTTTTTGGTATTTTTCATTACACTATAATAACATGAACATAAATAAAAGAAACGGGATGGTAGTCCGTATGTTTTTTCATTTTTCTTTTTCTACCTTTTATTTTTTATTTTTTCGATTTTTTTTTCATACACTCTTGCCCTACCATCCAAAATAATACATCGTAGGGAGCTCGTTTCCTCCCTACACTTGAACTTTTACATAATTAAAAGTAAAGAACCGAATTAAGAAAACCGAAACACTTGGAGTACTTTAAAATATTAACGTATATATGGGGGTAATAAATGATGTTCTTCCCCATTACTCCAAAACACTAGTACTTTACCCATGAGTCCCAATCATCCAAAAATAATATGTACAAGATATGACTCGACTTAGCAACCATGTAATCAATTAGACAATTAACTAAGGGTTTAAACATGTGACAATAATGCACTAAAGATGAGTGTATACAAGGTAGGCTAAGGAGATTTGGGTGTACATTTGGGGGTGGATTGTAAACAAATTATTCCTTTAAGTAAAATGCTTAAAGTTATAAACAAAAAGATAGGCTCTGAGGGGTGTACTAGGGGTATCGTGTACTAAAAATGAGTACATCGCAAAGGTGTGAGAAAATTACTTGACCAATGAAGTAAACGTAATTATAATATATGTGTAAAACAAAGGGTTATCCTAATGCCTCTTATCATGTAGTAAAATCCTAACTACACGAATGTAGTCTCACTAGCGGTCTCGGGATGCCTCACAAATGCATGTTCTAGAATCTAAATACTACCAGTACACTCACAAGCACTAACAATGAATGCTTTTTCCTAAAGATCTAAAGGCGAACCTCACATATTTGGGGTGAAAATTTTTTGAGTGGTACGGTTTTTATGCTAGTCATATAATTCCTATCCATGAGACGCTTTATTAAGACTAAAGTTTCACTCCTATATATAGCAAAAAATTTTAAATTTGGTGCTAAATTTACTCTAACAAATATTCTCTTAGCTTTATTACACATTCAATATTAAACAAAACAAAAATCAAGTGGAGTTACAGTTTCTAAGGTATCCCAATTTACCCTCCCTACAATTAAATCGAACATTGTCCCCAATGTTCCAAATAAAAGATGTAAGAGTAAAAAATAAAGGAGAATGAAAGAAATTAATACTCCCCTGATTCGCTCGGTATGTATGATGTGGTGACATGATTAAATCCCCCCCTAAGAAAATGAACATGAAAAGCTTCACTCCTAAGATATAATCATCTTCTTGTCCAATATAACCTGTAAAGATGTAGCATCTCGTAATTTTCCCATACGATTAGTAAATAAGTAAAATAAATAAATGAGTATTACGTGATTTTTACGAGTGAAAAAATTACTTTTTTTTATATATGACATGTTATATAAATCACTACGATAATTGTGATTGACCATTTGCCTAGGAACGATGGTTACACACAAACCATGATAGTCTAGTATCGCGAATATATTTTTAAACGTTTATATTTTATAAATATACGTTTCGTATATTTACCGTACAATAATTATATATTTTCGGAGCCTATGAAATTCCTGAGATCGCTCACTAATATTATTGGATCGTAACCCGACACACGAAACTCACTAAATGGGCCTACGTGACCCATTGGGCCACGATAAACCCAACAACTAGCCAAACAGACCCTTATTTCTTTTCTTTTCTTCTCTTGGGCCGAGACTACACAAAGCAGCCCACCAGGCCACAAGGCCCAGCGGGGGTGTTTGTTATATTATTTTGTTTTCTTCTTTTCTTTCTAGTCGCGACCAAGCCAAGAAACACCCTCGTTACTTCATTATTCGACACACAAGACCACCATATCTTTACACAACTCAATTCACGACCCAGCAAACATTCAATAATGACCAAGCTCGTACAATATCTCAACCATTTTGAAACTTGAATTCGATCAAAGCAAACTAGCCAAACTATATATACAAAGCTTCCAAAAACGTGTCATAACATTCCCTAGCACCTCCCATGCCCCCCAATGACAACAAAACCGACCATGTACATGTCAGGAATGAACATGGATTTACTTACACAATCTTAGCTTTGTAACATTTCGATTGGACAAGAAAGGAGGTAACATGCATTTGTATCAATCACACATACAATCTCATGTGATCTTAACTTGTTATCATCCTCCAAAACTCGCTATAAAAACCTCCCATGCAAGCTCAGTTGATAGCATACACATATACGTACCACATTACAAATAATAACGAAGAATAAGAGTTGATTTGGGACGAACCTTTTGCCCATCGTACGAGGTGTCGAAGTGATCCAAGAGTACCACACTTGCTCGTCTTGAACCTTTGGTGGGTCGTGTACCAAGCTACATTCATCCTTTGTGCTAAAGTGATCCATACGAACCATTTTACCCCACCCCTAGAGGTGAGGTGAGAACATGGAGAACCCTTTGATTATTATTTTCATTTCGTTATTTTAGTTTTTGCACAAACACTTTGCCTCGTTAAATCGTAATATATAAAAGTGACATGTACATTTTATTCGACACATAAGATGTCTAGTACACTGGTAATCGAATCCCATAAAAGTTACATGCTCATAATAATGTATACTTAATTAATTCGACACGTTTTGAAGTTAACAAGACCCATTCGATATAATCAAAACACTTAGAAAATATTCTAAGTCTTAAACTACTTTCAGAAATGATTTTGAACGTTTGGTTTAGCCTCGTAAATATTTATTTCGACACACGACCTATACTTTATATGACTCGACCTCATTGACCACTTGGTAAACAACTAGGGAACACAATTTATTCGACCTCATAATCACGTTTATTTGCCCGACCCCTTTCTAATCGACCAAAATTCTGTTTTATTAAGACTTATAAAACCACTTTGGGCCTTTTAGCCCGTTAAGCTGTTAACAAGCTTATTCGATAAGCTGACCATACAAGCTTGTTTGTAACGTTTTTATACTCCTAAAATAAGTTCAAAACCAGGCCGAAAACCCTCGTAAGCCCAATGGATCTCAAAACGTTAATGGGCTTCAGTTTTGATCTCGTTAAGCCCAATGTGTAAAAATAAGAGATTTTAAGAAAATAAGCAGTTGAAATAAGCTAATTGGAAGGTCCTAAGCTTATTTAGAAAATAAAAATGTAAAGTTTTGAATTTGGTGAAATTTGGACTAAATTTGCAAAAATTTGCTAACGGAGGACTAATATTGTAAAATCTGTAAACTATGGGTTAAAACTGTCACAACAGAATTTTTGAGTTACAAACTGTTAATATTGAAACTTGGAGTTGCAAAATATAAATATTGATACTTTTGGGCTAGAAATGTAATAATATTTAACTTTGGACTTACGGTGCAAAGTTTATGTCGTTAGGGTTAAAAAGGTAACATTGAAAAACTTGAAGGATTTTTCTGTAATATTATTTTATAAAAATAATAATAATGTTTTATATATAAATACACATATTTAATGTAAAACTTTTATAAATATATATACGTTATATAATTCACATTCTATAATTAATTTTAACGATATATAAACGATACGTTCATTCGTTTTCTTTTGTAATTACAATCGTGACTCATCGTCTACAACTATGACTTAATATAAATTTCCATCGATCAACGATCATTGTACTAACAAGTTATATGTATATATAACTTTGTTTTTGAACTTAAGGTATTTAAACAAACAAGAGTTTTGTTCATGACTAAATGACTAGTATTCGCGATAAAACCGGACTTAGACTATCAACTAAAACTTGCCATATCTTTTAGGTTGTGTGTGAAGCCGTTGCCTAGCATCGTTGAGTTTACTATACTACTACATCTACTGTACTACTAAGGTGAGTTCATAGCCCACTTTTATACTATTTTGTGGGGAGATACATGCTTAAAAACCGAACACAAGTCTTTTATTTTGGTATTGTTATACCGGCCGGCCATTCTTATTGCTTAAGTAGCTATTGCCAAAAGTCCCTCGATCATGAACCTTAATCACTTGCAGGGTGAACGTAAATAACTGTGGATAGATCTATTTGGGGCTAACAATCCCCGTTTGGTTGCTGGAGAAAACTACCAAACGCACTTTATTTGATGACATAGGTTAATGGCAAATACCTATCTTGGGGGCCTATTATTTTACGTCACATTATTTTATATGATTGGCTGTTAAATCGTTGTGTGTCATGAGCTTAAGGCAATAATGATAATGAATGATGAATATGGATATGGAAGTATGATTTTCATCTTGTTTGATTGCATGTGAATTGCAATAAATGACTTTATCTTGTGTTCAACTATTAAACTTAAACCTATGAATATCACTCAACTTTTGTTGATTTTTAGCATGTTTATCTCAGGAATTAAGCAAGACGGACCATGAAGGCACGAAGTGGGCATGTAAACTGGCACAAACTTAAATAAATGTTTTGATACATTTCAAATAAACTTGTTAAATTATGAAACATCTTAATGTCTTGAATATTTGGTATTTTGAATAAAATGAAACTTTAAAACGTCACTTTGTGTCGTTTTCTATGATTGTGACAAAGATCCTTGAAGTAATACCCCGAAAGTCTTCGGCTGTCATTATTAAGTCTTCCGCTGTTATTGACAAATTTTGGGGGTGTTACAGATTGGTATTCAGAGCCACGGTTATAGAGAACCAGATGTTTTGAACACTGGACTATAACTATGCTTTTAAACGGACCATTTTTACAAAATACCACCTTATGCCCTCCGTGCCTACGCATTTCCAAACATCTGGTAGAGATGTTACTTTTCATATGACTTCTTGTATTATTATCATGTTTATGATTATGCTAATGACTTGTATTTACTAATCGGGATTATTACAGTACCATGTCTTCCAACCCCAACCCAATTGACTTATCATCTGACTCGGAGGCTCCTCCTCCAACAGCATCTGGTCCTATTCACAGAAATAGGCAAATTAGGCAACATCAGCCTTATGAACCAACCTCTGCTGGAAAGGCTTCTCAAAGTTCCAAAGGAAAGGAAACCCTAAAGGGTACTGTTCAGGAAGAACTAAGTACTCCACCACCAGCTGTGCTACCTACTATCTTCTACCAGTAGACCACCACAGTACCACTGACATCCACTTATCCACCACCAGCATCTCCACCAAAAATGTCTCATAGTGCTCCTATGCCATCCCGTCGAAGGACCTATCGTGTGCGTCCATCAGTATCAGCTCCTTGTATCCGAAATGAAACAGGTAGAAACCGAAGGACCCGTAAGCAAGTGGATGCTCGCAAATGGTCTTTCTTATTACCAATCCTGCACTACTGGCGATCTCAAGAGGGTGCCCCGAATGCTAGAGAACTTGGGGAAAGTTCTTACCATGCTACATCCCGAATTATCCCGGTTACTAGAGAGCCCGTTCACCACACCGTTCCATTGTTGGCAGCTAGGCTTGTCCGACATGAGGATAGACTTGATGCCATTGCCACTATAGTTAACAACTTCCCTAATGAGCATGTGGAAATCCTGGCAGGTGAGGTTGACAAACTGGTAATCGGTCAACTAGCAACGGAAACTATGATTGAACAGCTGAGTACACAGTTTGGAGAGGCAATGGAATTCATAGGGCTATTATGTTCAGCCAGCACTACATTGGACACGACAATGGCAGCCGTGGATCGTGAACTTAGAGAGATCAGCGCTCAGAACATAGCACTTAGACATGCCCTCCAGGAATCCCAGGCAAGAGAAGCAGCTAGGGATCAAACCATTGGGAACATGTCTACCATGATCCAAGAGCTCCAACGTCGTATGGATGATGCACAAGGAAAGCCATAGATCAGGAGACTTGTCAAACAAGCATATCCAACATCATATTAATAAAGAAGCTTGTATTTAATATTCTATGAAACAAGTCATACAAGCATTAATAAGTGATGTATTGCAAATGGCAATGATTTATGAATTCCGTGTTTGATCATATCCTCACATGCGTTATATATACTGCCTAGTAAAAACATGAATTGCTATTTAAACTATAACCCATTCTTGTTTCATGAAGTATGCTTACTTGGTCCTTAGAAGTTTCTAAATATATGCTTTCTTCATTGTTAATAGAAGCATGGCCCGACTAAGGAGAGCAACCGCAACTGCACCGCCTGCACCTGCAGCTGCAGAAACAATTACACCTGAAGCAATCTAACAAGCTATCGCAAATGGTGTCAATGCGGTTCTAGCTGAACAAGCCGCAGCACAAGACCGCAATAGAGGCGCCGGTATGCAAGCAGCACCTGCAGCACGCCAATGTACCTACAAAGACTTCATGGCATGTCAACCGACATACTTCAAGGGAACCAAAGGAGTAACAAAACTAGTTCATTGGTTTGAGCGAAATGAAACTGTGTTCCAAAGAAGTGGATGCATTGAGAACGATAAGGTTACCTTTGCAATAGGAACTCTAATGCAAGATGCCCTGTCTTGGTGGAATGCTACTATGCAAACTTTAGGAACAACAGTAGCATATCAGCTCTCTTGGGCTGAATTTAAGGCCAAGATATTAAGGAAATACTGTCCTCGTTCAGAGTTAAGGAAGCTGGAAGATGAATTCCACGAGTTAGTAGTAAAGGGAGTTGACCTAAGGACCTACAACCGAAGGTTCCAAGAACTCAAGGTACTATGTCCATCCATGGTACAGGACCTTGAAAAGACTCTGGAAAAGTACATCGAAGGACTTCCCCGGAGCATAGAAGGAAATGTCACTTCATCCAACCCTGCATCCTTGGAAGCCGCTATAGAACTGGCTCAAAAACTATTGGATCGGGAAGTGAAGTGCAATGAGCTCAAGAGGAAGCTGGACGACAAAAGAACCACCCATCACAACAGCAACAATTATCAAGGCAACAGCAGCAACCACCGCAGCAACAACAATCACAACAACAACAACCGCAACAACAACCAGTACCACAACAACCGCAACACTCACCGAAGGAAAGAAAACAACAAGGCATTTGTTGCCACAGAAAGCAAGGGTTACAACGGCTCCAAACCACAATGTAACCGATGCAAGCTTCACCACGATGGTACCTGCACCATCAAGTGCCACAAATGTCAAAAGGTTGGTCATGTGGCTAAGAATTGTAGAAGCCCTACTACGGGAAGCAACTTACAACCTGAGACCCCTACTTGCTATGGATGTGGAGAAATAGGACACATCAGAAGCAACTGCCCGAAAGGAAACGGACAAAACAGTGCTCGAGCTAGAGTGTACGTACTTGGAGACGACAATGCACCTGACGTTGTCACCGGTACGTTCTTACTAAATCATCATAATGCTAGAGTATTGTTTGATTCGGGCGCAGATAAAATTTTTGTGTCAGATACTTTTGCACCTTTACTTGATATTTCTCCCTCTAACCTGGACACCACTTACGAAATCGAAATGGCTAATGGGAATCTAATCGGCACCAACACTGTCATGAAAGATTGTACCCTGACTCAATTAGAAACACCTTTTCCCATTGATCTAATGCCTGTAGAACTTGGAAGTTTTGACGCCATCATCGGCATGGATTGGTTATCCAAACATCGTGCAAGAATTCACTGTGATGAAAAAGCTGTTCACATCCCACTCGAGGATGAAACTCTCATTGTGCAAGGGGACAAAGGTAAAACTCGCTATGGGACCATCTCGTATGCTAGAGTGGTAAAACACTTGAATAAAGGATGCCAAGTGTTCATGATTCATGTAACAGAAGAAAAGTCGACAGAAAAACAACTTGAAAATGTTCCTATTGTTAAGGATTTTCCGGAAGTATTTCCCGAAGATTTGCCCAGTCTTCCACCAACCCGTCAAGTAGAATTTCAGATTGAACTAGTGCCCGGAGCAGCACCAGTGGTTAGAGCACCTTATAGGTTAGCACCATCTGAAATGAAAGAACTATCGGAGCAATTGAAAGAGTTGTCCGATAAAGGTTTTATTCGACCAAGCTCATCACCCTGGGGAGCCCCGGTATTATTCGTTAAGAAGAAGGATGATCCTTCCGAATGTGCATCCATTACCGAGAGTTGAACAAACTTACGGTAAAGAATCGGTACCCCTTACTCAGAATCGACGACCTATTTGATCAATTACAAGGATCGAGTGTGTACTCAAAAATTGATTTAAGGTCGGGATATCATCAGCTAAGAGTTCGAGAAGAGGATATTCCCAAGACTGAATTCAGAACACGCTATGGACATTACGAATTTCAAGTGATGCCATTTGGTCTGACCAACGCACCCGCAGTATTCATGGACTTAATGAACCGAGTATGTAAGCCATACCTAGATAAGTTTGTGATAGTGTTCATCGACGACATTCTGATCTACTCACGTAGCGAGGAAGAACATGCCGAACACTTAAAGATTGTCCTAGAACTACTCAAGAAAGAAGAGTTGTACCCTAAGTTCTCGAAATGCGACTTCTGGATTCGCACTGTACAATTTCTAGGACACGTCATCAATAGTCAAGGAATTCATGTAGACCCTGCAAAGATAGAGG
The DNA here is from genome assembly GCA_014162995.1 of Artemisia annua. NCBI lineage: Eukaryota > Viridiplantae > Streptophyta > Magnoliopsida > Asterales > Asteraceae > Artemisia > Artemisia annua. The sequence continues at coordinate 50,939 of LBNU01032999.1, forward strand.
CCGTTAAAGGTTGGGCATCTCCTACGAATCCCACAGAGATACGCCAATTTTTAGGACTTGCAGGTTACTACCGACGATTTATTGAAGGTTTTTCCAAAATTTCAAAACCTTTAACCAAGTTAACCCAGAAGAATGAGAAATATACCTGGGGAGAGAATGAAGAATTAGCCTTCCGACTACTAAAACAGAAGCTTTGTGAAGCACCGATATTAGCACTACCTGAAGGAAGCGAAGACTTCATAGTGTATTGCGACGCTTCGTATCACGGATTAGGAGTAGTCTTGATGCAAAGAAGCAAAGTGATAGCCTATGCCTCACGACGATTAAAGAAACATGAGGAAAACTACACCACTCATGACTTGGAACTAGGAGCGGTAGTGTTTGCTCTTAAGTTGTGAAGACACTACTTATATGGCACTAGATGTACCGTGTTCACTGACCACAAAAGTCTTCAACATATCTTAGACCAAAAGGAATTGAAAATGAGACAACGCCGTTGGTTGGAGTTACTCAGTGACTATGATTGTGAAATTCGCTATCACCCCGGAAAGGCCAATGTAGTAGCAGACGCGTTGAGCCGGAAGGAACGATTGAAACCTCTCAGGGTTAAATCATTAGGAATGACTATTTGTTCACCCCTTCCATCACAAATCCTTGCCGCTCAAAGCGAAGCTCTTAAAGAGGAAAATAGACCAAAGGAAAGGATTTATGGTATGCCTGAAAACAATAACGGTTTCGTGAAGAGATCTGACGAAATGCTTTGTTTTAAAGATAGAAGTTGGGTCCCGCTCTTTGGAGGTATTCGTGATCTCATCATGTATGAGTCTCACAAGTCAAAATACTCCATTCTCCCGGGTTCCGACAAGATGTACCAAGATCTAAAGAAACTCTATTGGTGGCCGAACATGAAAGCCGACATCTCTGAATATGTCATTAAATGTCTAACATGTTCGAGAGTACAGGCGGAATATCAGAAACCGTCAGGACTACTTGTACAACCTGAACTTCCGATGTGGAAATGGTAACGTATTACTATGGACTTCATTACTAAACTTCCAAAAACCTCAACCGTATTTGACACGATATGGGTTATCGTTGATCGTCTCACAAAATCCGCTCATTTCCTACCAATTAAGGAAACTGATGAAATGAACACTCTTGCTCAGTTGTACCTAAAAGAAATAGTTTCACGGCATGGAGTGCCGATTTCAATCATATCAGATCGTGACAGTCGTTTCACCTCTCATTTTTGGAAATCTTTACAAAAAGCCTTAGGAACAAAGCTGGATATGAGCACAGCATATCACCCTCAAACCGATGGGCAAAGTGAGAGAACAATCCAAACCTTAGAGGACATGCTTCGAGCATGTGTCATTGACTTTGGAAAAGGTTGAGACAAACACTTGCCTTTGGCTGAATTCTCATACAACAACAGTTATCATGCCAGTATTAAGGCAGCATCATTCGAAGCACTTTATGGTAGAAAGTGTAGATCGCCCGTTTGTTGGGCAGAAGTTGGAGAAGTACAACTCACTGGACCAGATCTAGTTCATGAGACTACCGAGAAGATTATCAAAATCAAACAACGCTTACAAGCTGCTAAAGACCGACAGAAAAGTTACGCCAACCTAAAGCGGAAATCCATGGATTTTCAGATCGGAGATAAAGTTATGTTAAAAGTATCACCATGGAAAGGAATGATACGATTCAGAAAATGGGGAAAGTTAAACCCCAGATACATCGGTCCATTCAAAATCCTAGAAAGGATAGGACCGTGGCATATAAGCTCGAACTACCGGAAGAGCTTAGTCGTGTTCACGACACCTTTCATGTGTCGAATCTCAAAAAGTGTTTTTCAGATGAATCTTTGATTATTCCGTTGAAAGAGTTACAACTCGATGATAAACTCATTTTCACCGAGGAACCGGTGGAATTCATGGATAAGGAAATCAAACAACTTAAGCAAAACCGTATCCCTATTATAAATGTTCGTTGGGACTCCAAGCAAGGACCGGAGTACACTTGGGAGCGCGAGGATCAGATTCGCATCAAGTACCCACATCTCTTTTCATAGACACCCTTGGCAACTATCTTAAACTAGAATTTCAGGACGGAATTCACTGTAAGGGGTATGTACTGTAGCATCTCAAATTTTCCCATACGATTATTAAATAAGTAAAATAAATAAATGAGTATTACGTGATTTTTACGAGTGACAAAATTATTTTTTTTATATATGACATGTTATATAAATCACTACGATAATTGTGATTGACCATTTGCCTAGGAACATGCTTACACACAAACCATGATAGTCTAGTATCGCGAATATATTTTTAAACGTTTATATTTTATAAATATACGTTTCGTATATTTACCGTACAATAATTATATATTTCCGGAGCCTATGAAAATTTCCGAGATCGCTCACTAATATTATTGGATCGTAACCCGACACACGAAACTCACTAAATGGGCCTACGTGACCCATTGGGCCACGATAAATCCAACAACTAGCCAAACGGACCCTTATTTCTTTTCTTTTCTTCTCTTGGGCGGAGACTACACAAAGCAGCCCACCAGGCCACAAGGCCCAGCGGGGGTGTTTGTTATATTATTTTGTTTTCTTCTTTTCTTTCTAGTCGCGACCGAGCCAAGAAACACCCTCGTTACTTCATTATTCGACACACAAGACCACCATATCTTTACACAAATCAATTTACGACCCAGCAAACATTCAATAATGACCAAGCTCGTACAATATCTCAACCATTTTGACACTTGAATTCGATCAAAGCAAACCAGCCAAACTATATGTACAAAGCTTCCAAAAACGTGTCATAACATTCCCTAGCACCTCCCATGCCCCCCAATGACAACAAAACCGACCATGTACATGTCAGGAATGAACAGGGATTTACTTACACAATCTTTGCTTTGTAATATTTCGATTGGACAAGAAAGGAGGTAACATGCATTTGTATCAATCACACACACAATCTCATGTGATCTTAACTTGTTATCATCCTCCAAAACTCGCTATAAAAACCTCCCATCCAAGCTCAGTTGATAGCATACACATATACGTACCACATTACAAATAATAACGAAGAATAAGAGTTGATTTGGGAAGAACCTTTTGCCCATCGTACGAGGTGTCAAAGTGATCCAAGAGTACCATACTTGCTCGTCTTGACCCTTTGGTGGGTCGTGTACCAAGCTATGTTCATCCTTTGTGCTAAAGTGATCCATACGAACCATTTCACCCCACCCCTAGAGGTGAGGTGAGAACATGGAGAACCCTTTGATTATTATTTTCATTTCGTTATTTTAGTTTTTGCACAAACACTTTGCCTCGTTAAATCGTAATATATAAAAGTGACATGTACATTTTATTCGACACATAAGATGTCTAGTACACTGGTAATCGAATCCCATAAAAGTTACATGCTCATAATAACGTATACTTAATTAATTTGACACGTTTTGAAGTTAACAAGACCCATTCGATATAATCAAAACACTTAGAAAATATTCTAAGTCTTAAACTACTTTCAGAAATGTTTTTGAACGTTTAGTTTAGCCTCGTAAATATTTATTTCGACACACGACCTATACTTTTTATGACTCGACCTCATTGGCCACTTGGTAAACAACTAGTGAACATAATTTATTCGACCTCATAATCACGTTTAAGCTATTTGCCCGACCCCTTTCTAATCGACCAAAATTCTGTTTTATTAAAACTTATAAAACCACTTGGGGCCTTTTAGCCCGTTAAGCTGTTAACAAGCTTATTCGATAAGCTGACCATACAAGCTTGTTTGTAACGTTTTTATACTCCTAAAATAAGTTCAAAACCAGGCCAAAAACCCTCGTAAGCCCAATTGATCTCAAAACGTTAATGGGCTTCAGTTTTGATCTCGTTTAGCCCAATGTGTAAAAATAAGAGATTTTAAGAAAATAAGCAGTTGAAATAAGCTAATTGGAAGGTCCTGAGCTTATTTAGAAAATAAAAATGTAAAGTTTTGAATTTGGTGAAATTTGGACTAAATTTGCAAAAATTTGCTAACGGAGGACTAATATTGTAAAATCTGCAAACTATGGGTTAAAACTGTCACAACAGAATTTTTGAGTTACAAACTGTTAATATTGAAACTTGGAGTTGCAAAATATAAATATTGATACTTTTGGACTAGAAATGTAATAATATTTAACTTTGGACTAACGGTGTAAAGTTTATGTCGTTAGGGTTAAAAAGGTAACATTGAAAAACATGAAGGATTTTTCTGTTATATTATTTTATAAAAATAATATTAATGTTTTATATATAAATACACATATTTAATGTAAAACTTTTATAAATATATATACGTTATATAATTGGACTAAGTTTGTAGATACGCAACATACTTTCTCAAAAGTACCGAAATACGTAACCTACTAAAAATATTACTTATATCGCTAACAAACTTTCAAAATTGGCACAAGATACGTAATGTTGACCCGATTTTTACCTGGTTGACCGGTTTGGAGGTTAACATATAAAAAAACTTACATTATCGGTCCCTGTGGTTTGCGTCTATTTTCACCGGTCATCCTTTAACGTTATTTCAGTTATAAAAGTTACAATAATGGTCCTTTTCGTTTGAGTTGACTTTCACCTTTAGTCCCTTGACTTTATTTTCACTTTTTCGTCCGTTTTTACACGTTTTGGTCCGTTTTTACTCGTTTTCTTTCGTTTTTCCACTTTTATAAAAAAAAATCGAATAAAATTTTATAAAAAATATTTTATAAAAAAATCGAATAAATTTTTTCAAATAATTTGAAAAAATATTTGAATAAAATATTTTCGAAAAAAAATATTTTTTCTAAAATATTTTCGAAAAAAAATATTTTTTAGAAAAAATATTTTTTTCGAAAATTTTTTTGAAAAATATTTTTCTAAAATATTTTCGAAAAAAAATATTTTTTCTAAAATATTTTTTAGAAAAAATATTTATTCGAAAATAGATTTTATTCGATTTTTTTTATAAAACGTTTTTATAAAATTTTATTCGATTTTTTTTATAAAAGTGGAAAAACGAAAGAAAACGTGTAAAAACAGACCAAAACGTGTAAAAACGGACGAAAAAGTGAAAATAAAGTCAAGGGACTAAAGGTGAAAGTCAACCCAAACGAAAAGGACCATTATTGTAACTTTTATAACTGAAATAACGTTAAAGGATGACCGGTGAAAACAGACGCAAACCACAGGGACCGATAATGTAAGTTTTTTTATATATTAACCTCCAAACCGGTCAACCAGGTAAAAATCCGGTCAACATTACGTATCTTGTGCCAATTTTGAAAGTTTGTTAGCGATATAAGTAATATTTTTAGTAGGTTACGTATTTCGGTACTTTTGAGAAAGTATGTTGCGTATCTACAAACTTAGTCCTATATAATTCACATTCTATAATTAATTTTAACGATATATAAACGATACGTTCATTCGTTTTCTTTTGTAATTACAATCGTGACTCATCGTCTACAACTATGACTTAATATAAATTTCTATCGATCAACGATCATTGTACTAACAAGTTATATGTATATATAACTTTGTTTTTGAACTTAAGGTATTTAAACAAACAAGAGTTTTGTTCATGACTAAATGACTAGTATTCGCGATAAAACCGGACTTAGACTATCAACTAAAACTTGCCATATCTTTTAGGTTGTGTGTGAAGCCGTTGCCTAGCATCGTTGAGTTTACGATACTACTACATCTACTGTACTACTAAGGTGAGTTCATAACCCACTTTTATACTATTTTGTGGGGAGATACATGCTTAAAAACCGAACGCAAGTCTTTTATTTTGGTATTGTTATACCGGCTGGACATTCTTATTGCTTAAGTAGCTATTGCCAAAAGTCCCTCGATCATGAACCTTAATCACTTGCAGGGTGAACGTAAATAACTGTGGATAGATCTATTTGGGGCTAACAATCCCCGTTTGGTTGTTGGAGAAAACTACCAAACGCACTTTATTTGATGACATAGGTTAATGGCAAATACCTATCTTGGGGGCCTATTATTTTGCGTCATATTATTTTATATGATTGGCTGTTAAATCGTTGTGTGTCATGAGCTTTAGGCAATAATGATAATGAATGATGAGTATGGATATGGAGGTATGATTTTCAACTTGTTTGATTGCATGTGAATTGCAATAGATGACTTTATCTTGTGTTCAACTATTAAACTTAAACCTATGAATATCACTCAACTTTTGTTGACTTTTAGCATGTTTATCTCAGGAATTAAGCAAGAAGGACCATGAAGGCACGGACTGGGCATGTAAACTGACACGGACTTAAATAAATGTTTTGATACATTTCAAATAAACTTGTTGTTAAATTATGAAACATCTTAATGTCTTGAATATTTGGTATTTTGAATAAAATTAAACTTTAAAACGTCACTTTGTGTCGTTTTCTATGATTGTGACAAAAATCCTTGAAGTAATACCCCGAAAGTCTTCCGCTATCATTATTAAGTCTTCCACTGTTATTGACAAATTTTGGGGGTGTTACAAAAGAGCTAAGAAAACAAACACGAAACCTCGCATAAAATCGGCGGTATTCTCTACATAATGTTTAAATCCTTGAAGAGAACAAATATGTATCTTATATTGCCTTCTAGAGTTCTAGGATTAAAGGGATATCATGCTTGCAAAATAAATGTTTACAGATTTCTGGTGTTTTAAAATTAAAGATTTTATGAAACTATACAATCCTAGCAGAAAAACAAAACCTAGAAATTTTTTTAGAAATAACACCTGACGCCGTCAGGTTGTAACCCATGACGCCGTCAGATATGATCTGACAGAATTCTTTATATTTTGTTTCTGGAAAATTTCTAGAAAAATCTAAGTTTCAACACCTGAAAATCCTATAAAACATTCATTGTGACTCGATACAAGCATTTGACTCTAACAAATACTAATATATATGTTCATATCTTAATTTTTATTGTCCATGTTCAATTTGTTCTTAAAAATGAATATGATCTTCCCTACACTAATCTTTTTGCAAAATACTTTTATATGAGATTAAGACGAGGTTATAAACAAAATAAAACATTTTCACAATTTGATTTTTATGCGTGAACAATAAACAATAAGAATGAAACACATATACGGAAACAAATGAAAGCAAATAAACAAACAAACAAATAAAAAGCTTGGGTTGCCTCCCAAGAAGCGCTTTTCTTTATTTACGAGTCTTGTAGCTAGACTCAGAGTCACTCTCACCTAGTGTCACTAATGCTCACAAACCCGAGTGTGAGCCATCTAATCATTGCCTCATCTTTCTTATAATCATCACTTAACTCTAAACATCCATGATAATATCTCTTATTCTTTTCATGGGGATATTTAAGTCCTTTCCTTTTATCATTCTCACTCAACATATCGCGAGGGGGTATTCTATTACATGCCTCAATGGAAAAATTCTTAAACCTAGGGTGCGAACGGGGCATTTGATAAACAAAATCCTCGTCTCCATCTGAGAATGTAATCAACCCATCCATAAGTTTTTCATCTAACTTGGTTAGCCTTTTAAAGGGCTTTCCAAATACGACTTGGGTTAACTTGTCATCAATAAATTCTCCATAACCATAAAATCAACCAAATAAACAAAGCTTCTGACAAAGACATGCAACGTTTTCGCCCTAGCAACAATATTATCTCCTTGGTATTCTAACTCATTTACCATGATCTTGTTATATTCAGCAAGCGAGATTACGTTCATTGGTAAAGATGAGTTGAGGTAAGCATCACAGCTCCTAAATCCAATTTTATAAGGAAATTGCATATTAAAGAGACTATTTTTCTCAATTTTAATCCTACGGTCAACATACTTAAGAGGATCAACTTCCTCTTCTCTCCTAGCATCATCAATTACTTCACCATCACCTAGGTCATCATCGGAATATGAACAATAAAAAGGACCATTTTCATGGTCAGTGTCGTGGTCAGATTCATCCATATCAGAATTATTGTTAAAGTGATGGTCGGGTGAAAGGTTCGGTGGGTTTTCATTTTAATAGGGGCCAAAATGGGTAGTTGAAAGTTTCTACGACGAAAGACACGAATAACAGGGATTAAATGATCGATATTATTCATGAAGTGAACAAAAGAAATTACAAACAAAGGCACGAAAAAAGATAGACTAAAGAAAACCTAATAAATAAAAAACAATAACTATTCCCCGGCAACGGCGCCAAAAACTTGATGCGAATTTTGCAACAACACAAAAGGTTTTACCTCTCAAGGGATCTTGAGAGATTTTGCAATCCTCTAGGCAGTGTACCTGATCGTTGTGAGTGTAGTATATGGTACGTCCGGGGGATTGATCGTTCTCTACGGGAATAATGTCGTTAGGATTGAAGGATAGGTCAACTATGTCTAAGGGTGACGGATGAGTCTTTTTGTATTTTTATATTTTATTGAAAGCAAGTAAAATCTCAGGTATTGGAAGAGTGGGTGGAATTAGTTGATAGTCAACTAACCCAAAAGCTACTAATTAAATTAAATAAAATAAAATAACGAGAAAAGTAAATGTGGTGAACTTCTAATGGGAAACAAATGTGTTTACTTAGATTTCATTATTCCCTAGTTATCTCTTGTTGATTTGTTGAGTTGTCACAATTGTTTAGTTGAAGGATTGTGTAGAACACTAGATAATCCCGAAACACACATGGAACTTATGGTTTTGGTTCATTGCAAGTAAGAAAGAAGAGAAAGAAATGTAGAGAGAGAAAGTTAGAGAGAGAAAGACGTGAAGCCTTGAGAGAAAACCAAAAAAAAGAAAATGAGATTATGAGAGAAGGCTTACCCTCTCCAAGGATGGAGAGGGCTTATATGTACATGGGTTTTGCCACTAGGGCATGCCACTTGGGCTGTGGATCAGGTATACAGTGGGTAAAGACCCGTCCTTCTTCCGCGAACTAATCTACTTCTAAACTATGTTTAACTAACTATTGTAACTACTACGAGCTAATCAAGGCTTAATCATATCATGGGTGACCGAATCTTTCTTATACAAAAAACGTATTCCTAACAATCTCCCCCTAAGGGAGGTCACCCCTGGAAATATTCACCACTTTGAGATATTCTTGACTTCTTGCATTGAGATCTTTGTAGATTCATTTGTAGCTCGTAGTTGTTGATTCTTCATGGATAAACGACTCAAGATGACTTCCTTGATGTATATGATGATCTTTTGACTTTGCTCTTCGCTCTTCATCCATATAATTAGCTTCAAGTCATCTTTGAGTGTATGTGTCTCTTTGTGATGATGTGATTGTCTTTGTGATGTCGTGATTGTCTTTGTGATGTCATGCTTACACTTTTCTGGATCATGGTCTTCTGCATCAGAGTTGTGGAAGCATAGTCGAAGCCCATTCTTTGATCATGATATCTTAAGTTATGATGTTGAAGTGTAAGCATGAGATGATGAATCTGCATCTTTTCAGCAATCGGCATCAATTGTCAACTTCTTTGTCTTTGGTGTGATTACGCCTTTCCAACATGCCCATACATCTTTGTTGAGTAGATCTTCCCAGTTGAGCAGTTCTGACGTCTCCTTTAAGATGTTGGTATGAGCATGTGAAACTAGAGTGATGATGGTGAACATGGTAAGTTTGGTATGTTGAGCTGCATAAAACTTGGTTAGTAATAAACATACCGGCACTTACAAGTTCGGACTTCGAGATCGTCAACAGCATAGTGTGAAGACTTTCTCTAATCCTTACCAAGGCCGTTCCTAATCGGATGCCCTCGAAAGGGCTTTTACTGACATACCGAAGTACACCAACGATTAGGTGAGTCGCTGGAGATCACCCCACGACTGTAGACCTTTTGGAACACCACCGTACACACTAAGTGTAACCCACAAGAGATTACCGAAGTGACCTGCTGTCAGGGCTGTATGATGTTGACCCTGGCAGGAGTTTCCACTCAATCACTGGGAAATACTTATGTATGTTCCCTCATAAGTGTTCTCGACAGATTGCTAAGATCTGCGTAGGACTCAAAATATTACATCTGGTGTCCTTAATGTTGAACAACCAGTGTAGAAGTATCAAGTGTTCCTATGAGATCTTTTGATGCATCTCTTGGCTCTAGACTCGATAAGTGCACATTGGTTATCCTATTCGGAGACTAGGGAGGGGTCTCCTGTTTCAATATCAACTAGCTCTAAGAGACAAGTCGATAGTTTACACCGGTTCCCCGTGAGAATGAAACAAGCTCTTTTAAGAGAACTTGAGTGGTTGGGAGGTTTAGTGCAGTGCGTCACTGGGTCCATGACGTCTTTATCTTCAATACCGATGTTACCTTGGTAACAATCAGTAGCATATGAATTGAACCCGGTTTCTGCCCTAAGGTTGAATAATTGGAGGGCTATTTCTTTTCACCCTTTCTCAATTCATTTCTTTTTAATTCTTCAACCCCTTCTTACCGAGACTTCATTTACTCGAACCTTGTTGGGTTTGTTCCAGTCCTAGCTCAGTCTTAGTCGGCACTCTTCCCTTTCTCACTTTTCTCCTTTTTTCAATCATTCCTAAGGACTTCTAATCTATCTATTGGATTGTCCCTGGGAAGATCCCTCCGGTTCTGGTGGATCATGGGAACATATACCAAAACTTACCATCCTTATAACTCCATGCTTTAAATTAAAGTGGTCGGTCTTTTGGTATCTTTCCACAATCGCCATATAACCAAATCATTGAAAATTCTCTCAAAGTGTTTATGATTAAGAAACACATTTTGTTAACACTTTAAGAGTTTTTATCATTTTTCAATTGCTCCCCCTTGACATGTGCTTATAGGTAGAAAGAAATTTGCACATGTCGGGGTGAGTTGCACTTATTTGAATTGATCGGCTCTTAATAGACATATACCCGAGGGACACGTTTACGTTTCTTAGTTAAAGGGATCCATTATCAGCTTTTAGGTGATAACTAGCCTTAATAACTAACTTGAAGTTGTTAACATTCCTTAAAAAAGGAAGTTAGACCCGTCAAAGTATATATCTAAGAAGAGCTTCTCGAAACGGTACTATCTACTTTGACCAGTCCTCTTCGAGACACGTTTACATCACTGGTAAACCAGCTTGAAATTATTACCCGACCAGGACTAGTCTTTTCGATTCACGACTTTTCATGTTTTGTCAATTCATGAGTCAAATTCTGAGTCATAATCATTTCACGGTTTTTACTTGATTTTGTAAAATCCCGCGAAAGACTCTTAGCCACTTGCTCCCCCTCAATATGTGCACATTGATTGAATCAATTTTGAAAAACTTTGGCACATACGGGTGAGCTTACAAAAGAGATCATTTATTTATCATTTTAAATCACTTGCTCCCCCTCATTATGTGCTTTGGTTAAAATCCAAACTCTTTAAAATTTTAGCACATAAGGGAGCGGTCTTTTGAGTCCAAAACATCTTTATAAGTCCACAAACATCACATTTAATCACTTGCTCCTCCTCATTATGTGCTTAGATTAAAATCCAAAATCTTTAACAGTTTAGCACATAAGGGAGCGTTCTCGTAAGTCCAAAACATTCTTTAAAGTTCAAAAAAATCACTTTTAAATCAGTTTTCATATTTAAATCACATTCTCTCCCCCGATCATAAAATTTCAAATCTTTTGAGATTTTTGTAATCCCAATTGATTTAAATGATTTTCGAAAAAGCTTTGGAGAGAAGTGTGATATGTTTTAAACGTTTACTGATTATTAGACACCTTTTTGAATTTCACTGTGGCTGGTGCACAAAGCTTTTAAAGGTGCAGAAATTTTGAGCAAATGCGCTCCCCCTCAATTAATGGCCCATTTTCAATTTTTAACGTTTAATAGCCATTAAAATGAGTGATAACGTATTCGAGAAAATTTAAGACCGATGGCCACCTTGTACACCACAAAATCTCTTTTGAAGAATTTTAGAAGAAAGAGATTTTGGGAAAAGAAGACTTCTCTTCTTTTACTGGAAAGGCTGCACTGAAGCGTACAATTTTTCGGATAATCCGCACACAGTGAAAACATGATAACGTGTTTTTCACGGATTTTGAAAAACGGGTTGCTATCTGAAGTAATAGCAAACCATACTTTAAGCGCGGGTTGCAGTCTGAAGTAACTGCAAGCCATTATTTAAGTGCGGGTTACAGCCTGAAATGACTGTAAGCCATATAGGCATGTTTTGAAAACATTTTGAACTTCTGACGATGCCAGAAGACATGCCTAAGAAACAAACTATTTTTGGTATTTTTGAGTTTTTCTGATTTTTATGATTTTTATAGGTTTTATATTTTTGTATTTTTCTTTTCTGGGTTTTATATTAAAAAAAGATATTTGAAGCGAATCCATTACTCCTCATTCCCTTCCTGAAGACTTTTAAGTGACACTGGCATGAGACTCTCCAAACCAAGTTACTAGAGAATAAATCGAAACCGTTCTCCAGGAAGTGCCTTAGTGAAGAAATCTGCCAGCTGAATTCTGTCCTTGCGAAGTGAAGTTTCACCACACCACTGGTAACCCTTAGCAGCAACCCTTGCCTTGTATACAGAACGTCATCATGCTCATCAGATTTCACTTTAAGGATCCATCTAAGAGCAATAATCATTGCACAGTCTGGAGATGGTGCCAATTCTCATACTTAAAGTTGATAGAATTCATGTCATTCTTCTTGTATCGCATTAATCCAACATTCGTTTGATATGACAATCTTACAATCTTTAGGCTCGACTTTGGATAGTATGGAATTATAAAAGCACCACAAGGCATGTGTGTTCAGATCACTTAGTGTGGTCACCGGTTGAGAAGGATTCCCATTATAGTGAAGATCATATGGTTGGGGGTAGGAAACTGATGTGCTTGTGTTAAGATCTCCTGAAGAAGAAGCTTTAGAAGAAGATTCAGGAGCAAACGTGTCTTTGAACGGAGCAACATCAGGTGGAGCAGATGGATTTACTTCAAACGATTCGTCGACTGCAGTACCTTGATGTACGGAAGGAGATTGTATGTATGATGAAGTTGATGAATGACTTGCTGATGGAGCGTCTTGAGCCATTGAAGTAGAACAAGATGGACCATTTTGATCGTTTGGAACATGAGCTGCGATGGCTGGTGGTACCGGTGTATCACCAATTGGCGGCTCAAAGTATTCATCAACCACTTGATTAGCCAAGATCTCCAAATCCTTATCGGTAGATGGTACATAAGGTACATGCAGGAGTGGTAAACAGTACAAAACCTGAATAAATAGATCCAGGTGTCAAAGGTTAAGTGCGGGTCCTGAACTGACGTGTACAGAAGCCATTAGCTCAGTCAGCTCATAGAATGTGACGTGAACGGTTTCCAAGATTTGTTGGGTTCTTCTGTTGTAGATTCGGTATCCCTAAGATTTGAAGCATAACCAACGAGGAAATCAAAAACTGCTTTATCTCTTAACCTTTCCAGATCTTGACTGTCAAAATGGTAATACCCGAATCTAACTATCCTGATAAACATATTCACGAAATTCTCGAGCCTTGAGTGATCCCTGATTAGTTTAAGAAGCTGTTGACATGAGTACCACATTGAGAATTAGTCGGTATGTTGAAGAAAACAGTAATCAACACCTCTTAAACTTTCACCACCAAAGCTTTTGAGGTTCCTGAAGCTGTAGATGCCATGAAATAATCTTAAACGGGATTTTACAACTCTTGTGACTTAAACCGAGAGATCGATTCTCTCCCGGGATTTTACTAAAATCAACAAAAGAAACCGAAGGATGTAATATGTGAGTTAGACTTAGAGTGAGATCTTGGATAAGTCACAATTTGCACTAAGTGTCAAGTCGCGACAAGTCAAGTCACAATTGATCCGATCATAATAAGTCAAGTTGTAAATATTAAACTAACAACGTCAAATTACAATCAGACTAATCGAAACGAGTCAAGTCACAACAATTCACCAAGCACGGGTTGATAACAAATCATTAGGCGCTTACATCTAAGTTAATCACTAGGCAGCACCAAATCGTCGAATCTTGGCCACCTCAACGTTAAGCTTTGGTAGTTTTCCTCAAAACAGACATTCATTATCATGAGACCACTTCTCCATGCAGTAGAAGTGACGCAAAAAGTCTCATTGTATGAAGACCGAAGAAAAACCCGAAGAACAACGATAACACCGAAGTAACAAGATAGAACATGGATTTCCTCTGCGGTTATCACACCGGAATATTTATTTAAGCTCTATCACATGACCTTGTTGTGCGTCCTCAATGTACACATTACTCAACGGTTTTTGAACAGTTGTCTATTCAGGGGATCATTAGATCGACATCTTCGTTTTTCCAAGTGCATTCCAGTTATCTCTCACATCTTATCGAAATCCGCACACCATTGTGTACATGAAACATTAACCAGAAGCACTTTATCATAAAACATATCAACATGTTGCGAAGATGTCGATAAGCAATATCATCTCACGATCCCAATATTCTTCCCACATTACTTCTTGCTGAAAGTTGAAGTAGCGAATCACAAGTTGTCAAGAGACCGCTTCCCCAACGTTGTTGGAATAATACACAAGATAACAAGTTAAAACACTGATTGTTTCTGCAGTTGTGACATTTGTCTTCTCAGAAGTAACTTATCTGAGAAGTGTACAGCTTGTCACGTGTACTAGTTGTGCGTTCAGATGTATGTCTCCTTCTCCCTTGCTGGATTTGAAACTTCAAAATCGGCAACACATTGTACTCAAGATCATGAGAGAAGAACACCTTTGGACTTAAACGTATTTGGTGAGAATCAATTGCAAAGAAAAACTCTCTTATGACTATCTTATCAACCCTTATGAAAAGTCGGCTATTGCTAAGACCACTTTGTGAAGTAAACCCGATATTCCCAACTTGAAGATGAAGTAGAATTCCCCGTTTTTGTGACTTAAACTTGCACCATTGTATGACAAAGAGTGGTGTAGAGACTTCATGCATCGAATCCCTAAGTACTCTATACTCTTCAACCATCCAACCATCAAGTATAAGACGTACATCACCTCTTGAATTCCGACAACTTTGTGTGAGTTGTGACACTGAATGTGATAGTTATTTTGTGGCAATAGAAGAGAAGATTTACCAAAATAACTAGATACCCAAGTCATCGTCAATGTAGAGATCAAAGGCTCGAACAAGGTTCCCGAAGATTCTAAGTACACATACCCGTAAAATTTCACTTCAATTTCAAATAAACAATACCAAGTAAACTCTTGTGATCACATAACATTCCTCATCATCAAAATCTTAGCCGAAATTTTCTTTACATTCTTATGGTTGATTTATAGAGTGCACATTAGAAGGAACAAGAATCCGTGAAGAAGGGGATTCTTCAGAGTCCGGTTTTGGGAAAGGAATACCAGAAGACGGATCATTATTCATGTGCAGCTTCATTATCATGATAGTCATTATCAACGCTTTGAAGAATAACTGGAGATTGGATTTCGTGAGTATTCTGAGAAATACTTCAAACTAGTGCATCTTGCTCAATGGAGATGGAAGAAGATGAACCAAGAGCCAACAGAAACCGAAGAAGGAGCTTCAGAAACTAGATGTTCAACATTTTTTGAAGCTTTGAAGTATTCATCAAACATAAATCCCAGTCATTCTTAGTAAATGGAGCATTAGGTGTCTGAGGAGAGTCGAATGACCATTCTTCAAGCATCAATCATCATGTAGTAAGTGAATAAAAATACACTTAATCATGAAGTTTATTCACACTTTGTTTACCATTTTTGATTGAATACGCACAAAAATCAAAAATTGCATCCAAAGTAAGTGAATAAGCATACACTCAAAAATTTCGTACGAAGTTTGTTATTTTTGATTGAGTAGCAAGTGAATGAAAAATACTGTCAATCATGTCTTTCATTCACCCTTCTCCCCTTCAAAAATTGCAAACGAGGTTGTAATTTTTGATTGACCAAGTGTATAAGAATTCGATCAAAGAAAGGTAGATCCACTAGATGAATGAACGAACATGGAGAGAGCATGAAGCATGTTGTTGAAGATGATCAAAAACCAAGAAGATTTCTCTTCTTCCGAAGATAAGGCGCACTGAATCGTACAACTTTCTTTTCATTGATGAACAGGGCCTGAAGTGTTGTCAGCAGACACCATAAAGATGAAATTATGAACCGAGGCTTGAACTGAATTGTCCAAATGTCATAATGATGAAGAGCGAGGCCTGAACTGAAGTATTCAGATGTCATAGTCATTGAAGAACGAGGCCTGAACTGATGTATTCAGACGTCATAGTCATTGAAGAACGAGGCCTGAACTGATGTATTCAGACGTCATAAAGCACATGCATCAACATCGACATTCCAAAACTCCTGAAGCTGGAGAAATGATTGCTTTAGGCCTCCAGACTTTGAGTTTTCTCATATATTGAATGATTGATGTACCTGCAACTGAGTAAGGACTACCTGCACTGACATTACAAACTTGATTACATATATATGGGTTAGTGTCAACAGTATCCAAACCCTTAGGGGTTTCACGATCAACCATGGTGTTGCCATTAGTGAGCAACTTTCCGGTAGGTAACCACTTAAGTCCGACGTTCTTAAAAATTCTACCAGTTGGCATCCACTTTTGGCAGGATCTAGGATTGCTAAGTGTCTTATGCATAGCGGAAGTCTTATCGTTATTCCTAGTCTCTAGTGATTTATCAGTTTGTAACCACCTAGGAGGAGTTTTAGGTTCGTTTTGCTTCTTATGCATGGTAGATAACTTACTACAAATCCTAGATTTAACCGGTTGAATCTTAGCAGTGTTCCCCAATAACCTAGGAGGCATCATACAAGGTTTTGTATAAAAACTTTTATTAAAACCAAACTTACACTAATCCTACACTAAGAGGACCAACCCTCAACTACACCTAAAACTAGTCCTAAAAACTAACCAACCCTCACAATGAGGTCTAATCTTCTATATATAGGCCAAGAGCTTTGAAGGTTTGATAATGATGCAACTTAAGCCCTTGGACCTTTACAATTTACAAAAGTAACACTAAAACTTCACTACAACGTTACTAAACGTGCTAAACATTAAATGTAACACTAATACAACTTGAGGACTTGAGTCGACGTTTCTTCCAAAGGTCTTCAAAAGATTTAAATGCGAGAACTTGCTCAAATGTGGAGGACTTTTCTTGAAAATCTCTTTGAGCTTCGGTTAAGCGTCTCATGAATTTTTCTTCAAGCCCTTAAGGAATAAATTCGTCGCTTCGGGCTTTTCTTGAGTAGATTTCTTCTTTGACTTAGCTTTTAAACACTTTTCCACATCTCGTGCTCGTTTTGAGGCTTTTTGGTTGATTTTGGTGTCGTTTTTGCAATATCCTTTCCTGCACAGTCACAAACACAAAAACATGATATCTTTGGCGTTTAACGTTAGTTTTTGGTCTTTTAGAGTCTGAAAATAGTGAATAAAAGGTATGTGAATAAGCACATACCAAAAGTCATGCATCCAACCAACCCCGACTTCAAGATAAAATAAGATCACGCCGTTTGTGAAAGTTAACTACAATCTCAAATAAAGGATACCAAATAAACTCCGTGATCACATGACATTCCATGTCTAAATTCTTAGCCGACATTTTCCTTTATGATCTTGTGGTTGGTTTACAAAGTGCACATTGGAAGGAACAAAAATCCGTGAAGAAAGAGGTAAGGAAACGGATCATTATTCATGTGTGCAATTTTAATATCATGATAGTCATCATCAACACCTTGAGGAGTAACTGGAGATTGGGTTACTTGAGTAGTCTGAGTAATACTTCTAGATGGTGCATCTTGATCAATGGAGCTTGAAGAAGGTGAACTAGTTGAGTCAGCAGGAACCGGAACAAGATATTCTGGAACTAGATGATCAACCTTCGTAGAGGCTTGGAAGTATTCATCAAACATAAATCCCAGTCATCCTTAATATATGGAGCATTAGGTGTCGGAGGAGAGCCGAATGACCATACTTCAAGCATCAATCATCATGTAGAAAGTGAATAAAAATACACTTAATCATGTAGTTTATTCACACTAAGTTTGCCATTTTTGATTGAATACGCACAAAAACCAAAAATTGCATCCAAAGTAGAATAAGCATACACTCAAAAATTTCGAACGAAGTTTGCCATTTTTGATTGAGTAGCAAGTGAATGAAAAATACTATCAATCAAGTATTTCATTCACCCAAGTAGCAAGTGAATGAAAAATACTATCAATCATGTATTTTATTCACCCTTCTCCCCCTTAAAAATTGCAAACGAGGTTGTAATTTTTGATTGACCAAGTGTATAAGAATTAAGACAAAGATAGGTAGATCCACTTGATGAATGAACGAGCATGGAGAAAGCATGAAGCATGTTGTTGAAGATGATCAAAACCAAGAAGACTTCTCTTCTTCCGAAGATAAGGCACACTGAATCGTACACCTTTCTTTTCATTGATGAACGGGGCCTGAAGTGTTGTCAGCATACACCATAATGATGAAATTAAGAACCGGGGCTTGAACTGAATTGTCCAAACGTCATAATGATGAAGAGCGAGGCCTGAACTAAAGTATTCAGACGTCATAGTCATTGAAGAACGAGGCTTGAACCGTTGTGTTCAAACGTCATAAAGCACATGCATCAACATCGACATTCCAAAACTCTTGAAGCTGGAGAAATGATTGCTTTAGGCCTCCAGACTTTGAGTTTTCTCATATAGTGAATGATTGATGTACCTGCAACTGAGTAAGGACTACCTTCACTAACATCGCAAACTTGATTGCATATATATGGGTTAGTGAAAACAGTATCCAAACCCTTGGGGGTTTCACGGTCAACCATGGTATTGCCATTAGTGAGCAACTTTCCAGTAGGTAACCACTTAAGTCTGACGTCCTTAAAAATTCTTGCAGTTGGCATCCACTTTTGGCAAGGTCTAGGATTGCTAGTCATCTTATGCATGGTGGAAGACTTATCGATATTCCTAGTCTCAATGGATTTAGCAGTTTGTAACCACCTAGGAGAAATTATAGGTTTGTTTTGCTTCTTATGCATTGTGAATGACTTATTGTAGTTCCTAGACTTAACAGGTTGAACCTTAGCAGTGTTCCTCAATAAATTAGGTGGCATCCTACAAGGTTGTGAGCCTAAGATACCATACTTATGAAGCAGTGCTCTTTTCCTAGCCTTTTCTAGATCATAGTTCTTTTCCAAGTCATTTATATTATAAGAGTTTAGAATCTTAATGCTTGGTTTTGACACCGTTTTCGAACTAATCCTAGAGGAGCTGAGAGCAGTAGTGGCTACATGTTGAGGTTTAGCAGAAATAGAAGAAATAGTCTTAGGCAAATAATGTGGAGTGACTGGTTTTGTCAAAACTTGTTCCGCATCAACTGGGGAGGCAAACCGTGTTTTTGAAAGTTTTTGTCGTTCAGATCTAAATGCAGTCGGTTGCCTAACAACAGATTGGTTTCTATTCGATTGAGAATCTGGTTTCCCCAAGATTGATGGTTTTGCAAACTTAGTGTACACATAATTCCCTGTTGCTTTTCTTAGCTCATTTTTTAATGCTGCAATTGTGAAACCCTTTTCCAGAAGTTGAGCTTTGAATTCATCATTTTTGGCAGTCAAAGAGGTTGTTTGCTCAAGATTCATAGTTTTCATTTCTTTGATTGTCTCGTTAACATTTTTACAATTCATTTTCAAAGACTCATTTTCCTTAATTTATTTAGCCACATTATGTTCCGATTCAATAACAGCACATTCACGTTTAGCCTTAACTTCATTATACATATCACACAACTCAGTAATACGTTTGTTCAGGTTTTTGATTGTTAAGTTCTGTGCTTCTAGCTGAGCTTTCAAATCATTAATCATAAAGAATTCACGGAAATCAGGAAGTTCCGGATTTTTACATGGTTGGTTAATCTGAAGACTTTCTTCCTTTTGTTGCATTGCAATTTCAAGAGAAATACAATGTTTTTCAAGCTGTAAAAATCTTTTTGAAAGTTCATTAAAAACTTCTTTATCAACCATATCATTTGATTTAATAGCATCAGCCGTAAACACAGAACTTAACAAACCATCACGTTCAGCATCCTGATCACTTTCTCCCCCTTTATGACTCATATTTGTTGAATTAGACATGGTATTGCTATCAGTCTTTTCCAACAAATTTGTGTCATAACTGAGTTTGATTTGATCAGTATGCTGACGTTCATTAGAGAGCACATTTTGTTGAACAGTTAAGGGTACCTCAGCACATGACATTTGTTCATTAACCGGTCTAAAATCAGCATCCATGCCATGGGTGACTAGAGTCACTGAACTGCTGGTAGTGTCAAGCTTATCAGTTTCTGATCCTTTGCGCATCGTGACAACTGACCCAACTTCCGAAGCTTTACCCAAGTCATTAATACCATCACATGATTGCACCAAAGTTGCATTCACTTTGTCGTCATTCAAATGTCTGAGCTGTGCTCTTTCCTTAATAAACTTCTGAACATCACCCATGAGTTGAATGAGTGTATCTTTGAACGTGTCAACCTCAATTCCCGTATGTTTAGCAAAACAGCTTTTAGTCATCTCACTGTAATAGTCATACTCCAGAGTGAACTTTGAATCAAAGAATACTTGGAGTTGTTTGTAAAGTACACTAAGAGCAACCATGGATCCAGTGTTGGAAGATATTCCTTGGTCAAGTTGTTGTTGCAATTGATCTAAGTTAAGAATCATTGTGTCTGTGTAGATATGAATATCTTGACCAAAGAGTGTTGCAAATGCACGTTCGTATCCCATTATGAATCCAGTTCCTTTTAAAAGCACCGAGAGGTGTGAATGAAGTTGTCGGAAGCAGTCTATGCAGCTTTTCTTTGCGTTATTGAATAATTTTTGTGGCTGATGAAACTCTTTCTCTTGAGAACTCGAGCATGACGATTCCATCTCAGTATAATCTGACTCGAAAATAGTTGTCTGATCAGAAGCATTTGTCAGTTGTACTTTGTTGTGAATCTTAAGTTCATCGTCCATGTCGTACAACTTGAGTATCTCCGAGATGACAGAATCTGAATTGGTAGACATGATTGTGAACGTGCACGAGATTTTACAATTCTATGATTTAAACCAAGAAATATTTTCTTTCGCGGGATTTTACAAAATCAAGAAGAAACCGAGAAATGATGCTGAGTACTTTAGTGATCGAGTGTGAGATGATAAACTTTGCAAGGTACAGTAAGTTATCTAAGTCAAGTCACAACAAGTCAAATCACACCAAGTCGAATCTCAATTAGTCAAATTGCAAGAATCAACTCGCAACGTCAGATTGTAATTGGACAAGTTGTAACAACTCAAATCGCAACCAATCTCAAATCACAGAACTATTCAACTTGCAGCGTATTGTCAACTCACAACAACTTGATTACCTATCAGTGAGATATCAACCGGCAGAGTGATTTGCTTTTGGTAGATGCAAGTTGTAATAGTAAAATTATGGTCTGAAAACTTAAAAAGCTCAATAACTTCACTCCGGAGGTGATTTGGGCCTCAAAAAATTCGTTTCATGACTTCGTGGTGAAAACTCACAATATTCAGCATGTTCCGGTCGTTTTGACAGGTATTTCGCTGAAAACGGAGTTACGGTTCAAAAGTTATGGCCGTTTGAAGTTTTAACGTAAAAAGTCAACTTTGGTCAAACCGCTAGAATCTGGTCAAACCGCTGGAATCTGGTCAAACCGCTAACAAGTGACCGCTGACAGATCTAACCGCTGACAGAAACTAACCGCTGACAGAAGATAACCGCTGACAAAAGTAACCGCTGACAGAGTAACCGCTAGTAAGTAAACCGCTGAAAAGTAAACCGCTGAAAAGGTAACCGCTGACAAAGAAAACCGCTAGAGGAGCTAACCGCTGGTGGCAAACCGCTGAAATAGTACAAAGTACAGCATTATGTTCGCTGACACAGTGTACTAACCGCTGACACTAACCGCTATAATCCCAAACTAATCGCTGCCAAGAACAAGTTACCGAGGAGAAAACCGCTGCCAAGAAAAATGGTCCAAAATCACTCGTACACTTCACAAACGTAAGATCTAGCCAAACCAACTTATAAACTAGATGAATCTAACCCTTCTAATCCAAGAAGTACAAGAAATAACACAAGAATCACCACGAACACGTTCTAATATTAATAAAACCTTCCTAAACTAATAGAAACCAAAACAAACCATACACCACAAGTCCTACAATCCCTAGGATGTAACCATGGCTCTTGATACCAATTGTAGAATACTAGATAATCACGAAACACACATGGAACTTATGGTTTTGGTTCGTTGCAAGTAAGAAAGAAGAGAAAGAAATGTAGAGAGAGAAAGTTAGAGAGAGAAAGAGGTGAAGCCTTGAGAGAAAACCAAAAAAAAGAAAATGAGATTATGAGAGAAGGCTTACCCTCTCCAAGGATGGAGAGGGCTTATATGTACATGGGTTTTGCCACTAGGGTGTGCCACTTGGGCTGCGGATCAGGTATACAGTGGGTAAAGACCCGTCCTTCTTCCGCAAACTAATCTACTTCTAAACTATGTTTAACTAACTATTGTAACTACTATGAGCTAATCAATGCTTAATCATATCAGGGGTGACCGAATCTTTCTTATTCAAAAAACGTATTCCTAACAGATTGTATTTCTTAATACCATTCGTGGGGGTGTGTACGTCCTTTCCCAACCCTATGAGTCTCTATCTCTTCTTATGACGACACGTTTAGTATCCTATCATAGCCTCCTTAATAGCTACTCATGCATTAAATACAATCAATATAGGAGGTTAGCCAGTTTTCTTAAGCCTAACACGTGTCAATCAACCAAACAACAAACAACAAACTGACATTCAATAACTAGGTTTCATTAGATCTAAGCAAACACAAGGAAATCTAAGCTAGCATGTTAATGTAAAGAAAAGACAAAGAATTAATCAAACAACACATAGACATATTGAATGATTAAAGAAGAACTTATCTTTAATTGAACATGGAAGAAAAGAGGGTTTGAAACCCTAAAAGATCTGTAAAATTCATACTAGGGTTTTGCTCCCAAGTTACAGACCAAAGTTCCACAATTAATGAATGAAAAATTGAAAATTGTATATAGAGATACACAGGTGACGGCGTCACGTTATAGGTTGTGACATCATCATATCGCCGCCATTAGGGTTTCGTGATGCCCTATCATGCCTCCTGACGTCGTCACTCTTTAATTCTTCTGGGTCGTCTCTCTTTGATTTTGTACGTGACGGGCCTACTCCAAATAACACGTGGCGCAGTCACATGTAAATTGCCTAAAAGTTTTCTGGAGCGTTACTTGCAACACTTCCATCTCTTGAATCATCAAGTGACGACGTCACCTTGTAAGGCGTGACGCCGTCAGGTGTACTTTCCTGACTTGATTATTGATTTTGTCATTTTCTTCACTTTTAACTCCAAAAACGTCCAAAATGCTTCATTTTCTAGAATTCTCTTTCCAAGTACCTAAAATGAGGAAATAAGTGATTTGAGGTAATATTTGACCATATAATTACGATTTAGGGCTTAAATGACCCCCTAAAACCATATCAAATAAATCCTTATCAGTTTATAAGGCTTATGTTCAAATATCTCATACACAAACGTTATAGATCACTGGCGCGAACTCTTGATTTATTCAAACAATGGATGGTCGCTAAGGTGGTACACCTTAGGTCGCTGGCGCGTTATCTGATTCTTCAAGAACTCGGATGGTCACTACAATATTCATGCATTTGGATACTCTTACGAAGCCAAAAAGGTAGGGATAAGGCATGGGATTTGTTTAGAATGGGAAAAAAAATAAAGAATGTACAAAATAGTCAAAGTCTACAAACCAAGTGTTGCTAGCCACTTCGAACCACTATCATATAACTTTGGGAACTCCATACTTGATCGATCAATACATTATTTCATAGCTCATTAGCTCTTCTTGTCACCTTATAGCTGCGATGACTTATTCCATTTCTTTTTATTATTTTATTATTTTTTTTATTTCTAGTCTTACATATAAACTCAATTTTCATCTTATAGTTGCGATGACTTATCATTAACTACATTTCGATCACTGCTTATGGAGTTTGCAACTTTCTTCAGACTTTATTGATTTCCCACATAACATCCATCTTGCCATGTAGCTAGCAACCAACCAAGACTTGACTATGAGTAAGGCTAGGCTAAAAAGTGTAAAATCTTTTTGTATTTTTCTGATTTTATCAAAAGAAAACATTGGCTCAGAAGGTGTAACTAAGGGTATTCTAGCGTTAAAGAAGAACGCTAACAATTGGGTTCATATTGGTGGTTAACTAGCCAGTGTAGCTAGTAAATATCAACATGGAAGGCTATTTGGGTTAATTCTTAAGGTTGCCTCTTGTCACGCATATACACTTATATCACACAAAATGTGATCCCACAGCGGTCTAGTAATGATTTACAAGTACAAGTTCTAGAATAAATAAAATCACCGGCACACTCATAGCAAAAAGATCAAAGCAAAAAAGATGTATGCTGAATACAAAACAGGCTCAAATCTTCACAATTTTAGTGGAAGGGCTATAGTATGTGCTAGCAAATGTTATCGATCCTAGAATGAATTGCAATATTAATCGGGACACATCTCAATTTTTCAAAAATTACAGGTTTTATAAGTGGATTGATCCAGTTATTTTAATATATTATCCTAAAAATGTGAAAATAACTAGATAACAAGGGCAAACAAAATTTTAAATTTAGATCGAAAATTAAAAGTTAATCTTATTTTCCTATTCACCCCCTCCCCTACTTAAGTTAAACATTGTCCTCAATGTGATAAACAAACTTCAAAGTAAGAAAATAGGGAAATAAGAATTAAAACCTGGTTTTTTTGAGCTGAAAAAATTGCAATTGAACTTCTAAATCAGAGAATGTTATGCAGAAGCTTCGATTGATTTCTTGATCCAAGTGTCCAATCTAAGGAATCACTACCTGCAGTAATCTTATGCAAAACAAACAAACACAAAATATTTTGGTTTTTATGTTTTATTAAAAAGTTAGTGGTACACCCCCACATTTAAGTTCAACCAAGAGATTAGATAAACTTTGGGGTGTAATCACTGCAAATAAAAATGAAATGAAAAATGACAAACACACGGGTTGCCTCCCGAGAAGCGCTTGTTTTATTACCGAGTTATCAGCCTGACTCAAACTCCTTTTCATTTATGTTGGTGTGATTTTTGGTTTCTTCCTCGAAGATTTAAGAATATACACTGCGTTTCCTCTAACTATTCCTTCTCCAATTTCATCTATATCATACAATATTGCAGTATCACAAGCTCTAGGAAGAACATCCCAGATGAATCCAGTTTTTGCAGCCCATGGCATGTTCTTCTTGTAATCTGCTGGAAAAGGTGCCATGAATGTAATAACTTCATATTCTGATTCGGGAGGAATTTCTTCGATCAAAATCTCGTTCGTTTGCTCGTTATCATAATATAACTTAATTCGGTGACCATTAACAATGAAACTTCCACCATGCTTGTCATAAATTTCAACATATCCGGATGGAAATCCATGTTTCACTATATATGGTCCGAACCATTTTGGTTTCAACTTAGGAGCTTTAAACTTGTATTTCATATTGAAAAGCAGAACTTTGTCTTCAGCTTTGAATTCTTTCCGAATTCTAAGCTTTTTGTCATGGTAAGCTTAAGTTCTGGCTTTGTACAGTTTGGAATTCTCATAAGCTTGGAGTCTTAATTCATCGAGTTCATGCAACTGCAAGAATCTCTTTTCTCTAGCTATCTTGAGATCGAGATTACAGCTTCTGAGGGCCCAGTAGGCGCGATGTTCGATTTCGAATGGCAAATGACAAGTTTTTCCATACAAAAGTCTGTATGGCGTTGTGCCAATTGGAGTTTTATAAGCCGTACGAAATGCCCACAGAGCATCATCGAGCTTCTTCGACCAAACAGAAGGATTATACTTGACCGTTTTTTCGAGTATTCTTTTTAAAGCTCTGTTGGTATTTTTGACTTGGCCACTGGTTTGTGGGTGATAAGCTATAGAAAAACGATGATGAACTCCATAGCGTTTCATGATTTTCTCCATTTCTTTGTTACAGAAATGAGTTCCTCTATCACTTATCAAAGCTTTAGTAATTCCATAATGAGCGAAAAGCTTTTTGAGAAAATTAACAACCACTCGTGCATCAGTTGTGGGTAAAGCCTCAACTTCGGCCCATTTGGAAACATAATCGATAGCAACAAGAATGTATTCGCATTTGTGCGATTTAGGAAAAGGTCCCATGAAATCGATTCCCTAACTATCGAATATTTCACAGACTTGAATTCTCTTTTGTGGCATTTCGTTTCTGCGAGAAAGACTACCGGATGTTTAGAAAGCATCACAGTTTTGAACAAGAGTATGAGCTTCTTTGAAAATTGTTGGCCAATAGAATTCAACATCAAAAACTTTTTTAGCTGTGGTGGAAGAACCATAGTGTCCCCCAGTTGGGCCATGTTGGCATTCATCAAGAATTTTCCGAGTTTCAGAACCATGAACACATCTTCTGATCATTCTGTCAGGACACATCTTGAAAAGATAGGGCTCTTCCCAATAATAGTGTTTTAGTTCCGAGAAGAATTTACTACGTTGGGCATGAGTTAATCCTTTTCTGAGAATTTTCCCAATGAGGTAATTTGCAAAATTTGCAAAACAGGGAATTTCTTTTTCATTAGTTGTGTCAACAGTCATAAGAGTCTCATCAGGGAAATAATCATCGATTTCATCTTCCTTTAAATCTTCTAGATTTGGATTCTCAAGTCGTGACAAATGATCAGCTGCCAGATTTTCTGCTCCTTTCCTATCCTTGATTTCTATGTCAAATTCTTGGAGTAGTAAAATCCATCAAATAAGATGCAGTTTTGCATCTTGTTTGGTAAACAGATATTTAAGTTCTGAGTGATCAATAAACACTACGGTTTTTGAAAGCACAAGGTAAGATCTAAATTTCTCGAAAGCAAAAACAATGGCTAGTAGTTCCTTCTCTATAACTGTGTAATTGTGTTGAGCATTGTTAATTGTTTTGTTGGCGAAATATCTAAGACAGAAGTGTTTACCTTCCCCTTTTCCTAATACAGCTCCAACAACAAAATCACTTGCGTTGCACACAAGCTCGAATGGTAGTGACCAATCAGGTGAAACCATAATGGGTGTACTAATCAGTTGATTCTTCAACGTTTTGAAAGCCCTAATGCAATCTGCATTAAAGTCAAAAACTTAATCTTTCTCAAGAAGTTTTGTCATGGGACGAGATATTTTGAAAAAATCTTTGATGAAACGGCGGTACAAACTGGCATGTCCTAGAACACTTCTAACGGCTTTAACGTTAGTTGGAGGTGGTACTTTTGTGATGACATTGATCTTTGCTTTTTCCACCTCCATTCCTGCACTGGAAATTTTGTGGCCAAGCACAATTCCCTCAGTCACCATAAAGTGACACTTTTCCCAGTTGAGGACAAGGTGTACAGCTTCGCATCTTTTGAGCATTTTATCGATATTAGAAATACAAGCATCAAATGAGTCTCCAAAGACTGAAAAATCGTCCATGAAAACTTCCATAGACGTTTCAAAAATGTCTTGGAATATTGCAATCATACACCTTTGAAAAGTCGCAAGTGCATTATAAAGACCGAAAGGCATGCGCCGGTAAGCGTAGGTTCCAAAAGGACATGTGAAAGTAGTCTTTTCTTGATCAGCAGGATCAATGGGAATTTGGAAATATCCTGAAAAGTCATCGAGGAAACAAAAGAACTTGTTCCCTGCTATTCTTTCAAGCATTTGATCCACGAATGGTAGAGGAAAATGATCTTTTTTGGTGGCTTTGTTCAATTTACGATAATCAATACACACACATTATCCAGTGACAGTTCTAGTCGGAACTAATTCATTTCATTCATTAGTTACAACAATCATTCCTCTTTTCTTCTGAACACAGTGAACAAGACTCACCCAAGGGCTATCCTCGATGGGGTAAATGATACCGGCGTCAAGAAGCTTAATAATTTATTTCTTAACAACTTCTTTCACGTTGTGATTGAGTCGATAATGTCTTTCCACAACGGGTTTAGCACCTTCTTCGAAATTGATTTTGTGTTTGCAAAAATCAGGGTTAATTCCTTGAATATGAGAAGTTTTCCAAGCGAATGCTTGTTTATGCTTCTTGTGAACTGAGATGAGACGTTCTTTTTCATTATCTTTGAGCAACGAAGATATGACTACTTGTAGAAGCAAATTTTCTTTCAGATAAGCATATTCAAGATGATTGGGAAGTGGTTTTAGCTCAAGATCAGTTGGTGGTTCTTGAAGAGAAGTTTTGATCCTCATTTGATCATTGAAAGTAATTTCCTCAAAATTCTCTTCCACTATAGGTTAGCTAAGCCCTACTAACTTAACTTAGGCCCTTACTAAGCATTATCTAGGTTAGATATGCCTATAGCTATTTCCCGAGTGAAATTTTTGCCTTATTATACCACTATTACCTATCTGACCTTTAGACAAGCTCACATATCCACCTATGCCTAACACCACTATGTTTACATCATGTAAACATCCCAGTATATCAAGTCTAGGTTTTAATCACATATTTCACTAAGTAAACTATCACTCTAGTACATATACTTATAAGAAAATCCTAATTGCACCTATGTGTTTACGGTTATCTCTAAAACCCTAATTGCTTATCTAAACTAGTTTGAAAGTGTTAAAGGCTTAGGTATGAGTTACATTAGCAACTTTAGGATATATTAGACTTAATAGACCATAGTACAACTCCCTAGAACTTAGGTACATGTTCCTTAAGCACAAAACCCTAAATAGGTCATAAAGTCCCGAAATTAGGTCTAAATTATCCCAAATCTTTACCATAAGCTACCACCAGTTAGTATAAGCCTCCTAGGACTTAACCTTAGTCACGAAACACTCATAAGATCCTAAACTAGGCACTAAACCCTAAGCTAAACCCAAATCTCTCTCTAAGTATAACTAGGTAAAAACTAAACCATAACTAGTTCTAACCTAAATCTAAGCACCTCAAGCACCTTAAGCAAGCACCCTAGAAACTTGTACACTTTCTAGGCATAAGCTAGCAACCACCTAGGTAGCACACAAGTAGGTGCATCACCTACTTGTGTACCCTTTAGGCCGCGGCAAAACACACACCACAAACACCTCCCTACAGCCTCCTAGCTAGTTATAGCAGCCCTTAGTCATCCCCTAGCTCCTCCTCATCACCATATAGCTATGATGAGGTGAAAAGTGTACCCATTTTAGAGGGTCATTTAAGCCCTAATTCGTGATAATATGATCAAATATTGCCCTAAATCGCTCCTTTTGTCATTTTAGGTACTTTTGAGAGGAATTCTGGAAAACACATCATTTTGGACGTTTTTGGAGCATAAAGTGAAGAAAACGACAAAGTCTCAAAAGAATGCTGGAAATCCTTCCTGACGGCGTCAGAGTCACAAGGTGACGCCGTTAGCCAACCAAGACAAAGGATTGGATTCTAACTATACGTGACGCCCTAAGCATGAATTGTGATGTTTACACCTGACGGCGTCAAGTGTTAATAATCCTAGGCCGTCAGGTGTAATGCTAAAGAGAGACGGCCCAGAGCTATATTAAAAGTGACGGCGTCAGAAGTAGATCTAGGCCATCCGAGAACCCTAATGGCGGCGAGCTGACGGCGTCAGGACCTGTAACCTAACGCCGTCAGAGTGTATTTTCTATATATACTTTTCTATTTTTCATTCATTAGTGTGCAACTTTTGGGAAAAAAACCCTAGACGACTTTGACAACTTTTTCAAGGGTTTTTCACCCTTGATTCTTCCATGTTCAATTAAATATAAGTCTCCATTCAAATTAATCAATATGTCTATTGGTTAATTATATCTTATGCTTGTCTTTCAATTAACATGCTAGGCTAGATTTATCTTGTGTTTGCTTAGATCTAATGAAACCTAACTATTGATTATTGGTTGTTGGTGTGTTATTACTTGTATTGGATGATTGTTTATCGATGTTAGGCTTAAGAAAACTGGCTAACCTCCTATACGGTAACTTGCTTGAACGTCTTAAGAAACATGAACCAATGCGTACTAGGTTTTTATGGTTGTATTTAATGCATGAGCGAATTCTAATGATCCCATGTTAGGAGCTTCTAGCAGGCTCGACATAGGAGGGAAGTAGGAGCTTATAGAGTTGGGGAAGTACGTACGCCACCCCACGAATGGTATTAAGGAATACACCCGTCATCCACGCAATTAATACACACTAATTAACCGGTAAAAGATAGTTAGGGAGTAATGAAATCTAAGTAAACACACTTGTCTCCATATAAGTTTCACAACCTTTTATTTTCTTGTTATTTTAATTTTAATTGCAATAGTAGTTTTTGGGTTAGTTGGCTAGCAACTAATTTCGCCCAATCCTTCAAACCCGAGATTTTACTTGCTTTTATAAAATATAAAAAAATACAAAAAATAATCATCCCTCATCCTTAGACCTATTAGAGTAGTTTTTCATACCTAACGAACACTATTCCCTATGAGAGAACGATCAATCCCCCGTACTTACCACTACACTATACTACATCGGTCAGGTACACTGNTGGCTAGCAACTAATTTCGCCCAATCCTTCAAACCCGAGATTTTACTTGCTTTTATAAAATATAAAAAAATACAAAAAATAATCATCCCTCATCCTTAGACCTATTAGAGTAGTTTTTCATACCTAACGAACACTATTCCCTATGAGAGAACGATCAATCCCCCGTACTTACCACTACACTATACTACATCGGTCAGGTACACTGCCTGGTGGGATTGCAAGCTTCTCAAGATCCCTTGAGAGGTAAAACCTGTTGCGTGGTTGTAATCCCGCATATCAAGTTTTTGGCGCCGCTGCCGGGGAATAGTTATTGTTTAGGTTGAATTTTTATTTTATTAGTTCTACTCACTAGATTCCTTTCTAGTGAGATTTCTATTTTATTTTTCTAGGATTTCTTTAGTCTATCTATTTTCTTCGTGTTTTTGTTCGTAACCATTACCATCTGACATCATGGAAGGTGGTAACATCCTTGATCCCAACAACCCACCACAACCAAACCAACCTCCTAGAGCCCGTACCTTAGGAGAGTATTCCTGACCTAGCCACCAAGGCTATCGAAACACCATTGAGCTCACTCAAGGAGCCAATGTCACTCCCTTGCGATCCGACACCATCCGGTTGGTGCAAAGCAGATGCGCATTCCATGGACATAGTTCCGAAGATCCAAATCAACATCTCAAGGATTTTCTCAAAATCGTAGATTCCATAGACCTTGATGTTGCCACTCGAGAGACTACCCGATTACGTCTCTTCCAATTCTCTCTGCGAGACCATGCTAGTCAGTGGCTAGAGCGTCTACCCGCAGGATCCATCACCTCTTGGGATGATCTCACAACTCGCTTCTTAGCTCAATTTTTACCACCGGGAAGAATTACCAAGCTAAGGAATGATATCTTGGCGTTCCAACAATGCCAAGGCGAAACCCTCTACGAGGCATGGACTCGATTCAAGGACTTACTCCAAAAAGTCCCTCATCATGGCATAGACCTTTGGCTGCAAGTCCAAATCTTCTATGACCATATCAATATCCCCACCAAGCAAACCATTGACCAAGCGGCCGGTGGTAAGCTACGTGATCTAAGTGCGGAACAATCATGGGATCTCCTAGAAGATCTTGCTCTCTATGACAACGAAAGTTGGAATGATCCCCGTGATTTGAATAAAACAGTCAAGGCAATATCTTTGCCTTCGAATAATTCAAGCACTTCCGACCGTAGGATCATAGAACTTGAAGACCAAGTCAAGTTTCTCATGAAATCCTACGAGGCTCCTAACCCTTCAATCCAAGTGAACAAAATCGCTTCTTCGTGCGAATTACGTAGTGGTCCCCACAACACTCGTGATTGCATGGAACTCCCCAAACAAGCTTTTGTGGACTACGCATCCTCGCGTACCGACGGAGCGGGAGACAAGTGGTACACTTTCAAACCCGAGCCAAACCCTTACGGTGAGTCCTACAACCCATCTTGGAAAAATCACCCAAACCTTAGGTGTAAGCCAAACCAAAACGCACAACAAACCAATTCTTCCAACTCACCTAATCGTTTCCAATCAAACGGTTCCTACCCAAACCGTACTTTCAATAACAATCCTTCCAACAACAATGGTAGTACCAATAATCTCGAAGGATTGATGTCTCAATTTATGGCATCTCAAGAAGCTCGAATAGCTAGATTCGAATCCGAATTCAATCAACAACAAACGGAGATTACCAATAAGATAGACAACTTATTGAAAGCCCTCAACAACTAAGTGCTATCACCTCCACATAAGGATGCTAGAAACACTAATAGCGGACCCCAAATCAAGGACCCTTCTTCATCCAAACAAGTCCATTTCATTATTGTTGTCACTATTAAGCCAATCCCTAAGAATGAAATAGATAGTGAGCATAAGGAGGAAGTTAGGAAAAATGAGGATGAGGTTATGAAAGTCAAGGTTGATAAGGAAGCTAAGGTAAGTGGAGTAGAAGAAGTAGATGACGAAGAGGACTACTTCAATAGGTTGCCAACTAAGGAAGAACGTGCATACCATAAGGATCTATTCAATGACCCCGAGACACCATACTTCCTAAGTAATCCAATCATCAAAACCGGTGACCCTACCAACCTTAACATACCATGCAATATAGGTTACTTGCATGTTTGGAAAGCTTACATAGATCTTAAGTCTCCCATAAACATCATGACTAGAGCCCAATACAACTTGATAATGAAAAATCAACTTGGGTATAGGGTATTCCCTGATAAGGGATGGATTAGTAACTTCACGGGAAGAGTTAGGGGATTACCGGTTTATGTAGGAAACTTCACCTATGTCACCGACTTTGTGATTGTAGAAGATATCCGCCCAATAGTCGAGGCAAGTATAACTCAAGTAGTTTTGGGAAAGCCGTTTATCGAGGTCTCTAGGATGACTTATGAACCTTCCTTAGGGATAGTTAGATTTAAGGATGAGACCGATGAAGTGAACTACCAAATTCCATATAAGATAGAGCAATTTCAACACTTGTCAAACATTGAGAAGGAGCTTAAACAAGCGGTCTACTATAGGAATGATGAGGATAGACGTAGGGGAGTAGACTATGTCATGGAAAGGATATTCGGTTTCTACAAGGATTGTTTGAAATTAGGACCGGATTATAAAACCGGACAAGAGGATGACCTAGAGACCATGACTAACGATGAAGTCACGTAATGTAGGGTGACTTTGAGTCTAGCTACAAGACTCATTAATAAAGAAAAGCGCTTCTTGGGAGGCAACCCAAGATTTATTTGCTTTGTGTTTATTTGTTTGTTTGTTTGATTTTATTTGTTTCCGTATGTATATTATTTTTCTTGTTATTGATTCACGCTTCAAAAACTAACTTGTGAAAATGCCTTATTTTGTTTTTAACTTCGTCTTAACTACATATAAAGGTATTTTGCAAAAGATAAGTGTAAGGGAAATCTAAATCGGTTAATAAGAACGGATGAACATGAATCATAACAATGTAAATTAACATGCATATTAGTACTTGTTTGAGTCAAATGCTTGTATCGAGTCATAATGATGCTTTTGCAGGAATTCCAGGAAGTAAGGTATAGTTTTTCCAGAAATTTTCCGGAAACTTAACATGAGAATTCTGTCAGATCATTTTTGACGGCGTCAGGCATTACAACCTGACGGCGTCAAGCAGTAATTTTCTGAAATTGTTGAAAGTTTTGTTTTTCTTCCGGAATCATAAAAAGTTTTGTTAATTCTCTAACTTATAATCTCCAGGAATTCCGCAAAAACATTCATTCCACAAGCATTATATCCTATTATAGATTATACCGCCGATTTTACGCGAGGTTCGCCTTTATTGTTTTTCAGGTTAACAGGTTATTTTGGACAAGGAGATGATTTATATTTCGGAAGGGAAGCTTTGAGCGTTCATCTTTCTTGGAAGAAGATCTAACCATGTTACCTCACTATCCACACCAAACGAATCAGGGGAGTATTTGTTTCATTCTTTCATTTTCATTACTTTTACATCTTTTATGTGAACATTGGGGACAATGTTCGGTTTAAGTGTAAGGGGGGGAAATGAAGACACCTTAGAGAATGCAATTGCGCTTGATTTTTGTTTGTTTGATAGTAAATTTGTAATAAAACCGAGAGAAATATTTGTTAGGGCAATTTTAGCGCCAATTTAAAATTTTTTACAACATTTAGAAGTGAAACTTTGGTCCTAATAAGCGTCTCATGGATAGGAAATTATATGACTAGCAC
Organism: Artemisia annua; assembly: GCA_014162995.1. Lineage (NCBI taxonomy): Eukaryota > Viridiplantae > Streptophyta > Magnoliopsida > Asterales > Asteraceae > Artemisia > Artemisia annua. The sequence continues at coordinate 85,470 of LBNU01032999.1, forward strand.
AAAAACCGTACCACTAAAAAATTTTCCACCCCAAATATGTGAGGTTCGCCCCTAGAATTGGTAGGAAAAGCATTTATGCTATGATGTGTGTACCGGTAGCACTTAGATTCTAGAACTTGCGTTAGGACCATCTCAAATCCACAAGTGAGACTACATTCGTGTAGTTAGATCTACTACATGATAAGAGGCATTAGGATTAACCCTTTGTTTTACACCCGTGTTTTTGTTATAATTACGTTGGCTACATTGGTCAAGTAATTCTCCCACACCCTTTGCGTTGTACCCATTTTTGGTACACGATACCCCTAGTACACCCCTCAGAGCCTATCTTTTCGTTTCGACCTTTGAGCATCTTACTCAAAGTGAGAATTTGTTACACCCCACTTAAATGTACACCCAAATCGCCTTAGCCTACCTTGTATGCACTCATCTTTAGTGCATTATTGTGACAAAATTTGTGTTAAACCCTTTGTTAATTATCTAATTGATTAAATGGTTGCTAAGTCGAGTCATATCTTGTACATATTGTTTTGGGACGATTGGGACTCATGGGTAAAGTACTAGTTTAATGGAGTAATGGGGAAGAACATCATTATTACCCCCATATGTGCGAAATATTTTAAAAGTACTCCAAGTGTTTCGATTATCTTAATTCGAGTCATTAGATTAGTTATTTGTAAAGTATGTAAAAGTTCAAGTGTAAGGGGAGAACCGAGGCCCCTATGATGTATTATTTTGGATGGTAGGGCAAGAGTGTATGCAAAAAAAAAATCGAAAAAATCAAGAAAAATACAAAAAAAAAATCAGAAAAAGAGAAGTAGTAAAAAACATACGGACTACCATCCCGTTTCCTTTTCATGTTTATGTTTTTGTTATTTTGTTTTTAGCTTAAGTTGAGTCGAGTCTTGGCTTAGCAACATTGTATAGTACATGTATTTGATCATGATAATTAACTTGCCACCAGTATAATACCTTTTATTCCAACCAAACTGTGTTGATCATATCCCTACACCTTACATTACAACCCTTTGGAAAGCCCTCTTTGATAGTTTATCTTAGGTGCTTACGCCTAGTGGAGGAGTAATTGATCCTCTCCCAAGCCTATGGTAATCTATTTGCTATGACAGGTAGTGAGTGACTTTATTCCATTTCCAATGTAGTTATATAGGTTTATAACACCCGAGAGATGAGAGTATCCAAAGACTATTTGTGAAGTGCTAGTGTATGATTTCCGTGCTTATTATGATTAGGGTCGAATAACTATTTGTTGTAATTACTTTTATATTAGTGTTAAATGACCCCTAACTCATATTTTGATTGGAATAAAAGCCAATTTGCTTGAGGACAAGCAAACCTCAAGTGTAAGGGTATTTGATGAGGTGAAAAGTGTACCCATTTTAGAGGGTCATTTAAGCCCTAATTCATGATAATATGATCAAATATTGCCCTAAATCGTTCCTTTTGTCATTTTAGGTACTTTTGAGAAGACATCTGGAAAACACATCATTTTGGACGTTTTTGGAGCATAAAGTGAAGAAAACGACAAAGTCTCAAAAGAATGCTGGAAATCCTTCCTGACGGCGTCAGAGTCACAAGGTGACGCCGTCAGCCAACCAAGAGAAAGGAGTGGATTCTAACTATACGTGACGCCCTAAGCATGAATTGTGATGTTTACCCCTAACGGCTTCAGGTGTTAATAATCCTAGGCCGTCAGGTATAATGCTAAAGAGAGACGGCCCATAGCTATTTTATAAGTGACGGCGTCAGAAGTAGATCTAGGCCATCCAAGAACCCTATTGGCGGCGAGCTTTGACAGCTAGACGACTTTGACAGCTTTTTCAAGGGTTTTTCACCCTTGATTCTTCCATGTTCAATTAAAGATAAGTCTCCATTCAAATTAATCAATATGTCTATGTGTTGGTTAATTATATCTTATGCTTGTCTTTCAATTAACATGCTAGGCTAGATTTATCTTGTGTTTGTTTAGATCTAATGAAACCTAACTATTGATTATTGGTTGTTGGTGTGTTATTACTTGTATCGGATGATTGTTTATCGATGTTAGGCTTAAGAAGACTGGCTAAACTTCTATACGGTAACTTGCTTGAACGTCTTAAGAAACATGAACCAATGCGTACTAGGTTTTTATGGTTGTATTTTATGCATGAGCGAATTCTAATGATCCCATGTTAGGAGCTTCTAGCAGGCTCAACATAGGAGTGAAGTAGGAGCTTATAGAGTTGGGGAAGTACGTACGCCACCCTACGAATGGTATTAAGGAATACACCCGTCATCCACGTAATTAATACACACTAATTAACCGGTAAAAGATAGTTAGGGAGTAATGAAATCTAAGTAAACACACTTGTCTCCATATAAGTTTCACAACCTTTTATTTTCTTGTTATTTTAATTTTAATTGCAATAGTAGTTTTTGGATTAGTTGGCTAGCAACTAATTCCGCCCAATCCTTCAAACCCGAGATTTTACTTGCTTTCATAAAATATAAAAAAATACAAAAAATAATCATCCCTCATTCTTAGACCTATTAGAGTAGTATTTCATACCTAACGAATACTATTCTCTGTGAGAGAACAATCAATCCCCCGTACTTACCACTACACTATACTACATCGGTCAGGTACACTGCCTGGTGGGATTGCAAGCTTCTCAAGATCCCTTGAGAGGTAAAACCTGTTGCGTGGTCGACACCTAGCAGCCCATTTTGACACCTAACCACTCGTTACCCTATAAATATCAACCAAACCCTTAACATTTCACTTCACACCTCCCCTCTCTTCTCTACCTCACCTATTCTGTAGTACTAAGTCCCTAGAAACCTTAGGAGTCGAGTATAATGGCCCTAGACCTTGTCGAAGTGAAAACCTAGTCGAAAACCCTAGTTTTCCCACGTTAAGCTTTCGACGACCAAGTAAGCCTTAAACTTTGATTCTAATAGTCTTAGTACTGACCTAGGATAGATATAGGATGCCTTAGAACCTAAGCTAGAGCTTTGATCATTTTCATTTTGAAGTTTTCATTTCGAAACCCTAGTTTTAGAAAAATATGTGTTTATATGCTAAATTGCCTTATCATGTGCTATAATCTGATTTAGGGGACTTAGTTAAACATAAGCTATGAAACTCCTTTGTTTCATAAAAATATAGTTTACATGATTTAAGGACTAGTTTTGCAAATGTTTTCATGCATAAGGGTATATATGGTAAATTTCTGAAAATATGAAGTCTAGGGACTATTTTTGATATTTCTTAGAAGTAATAAGTATAAGGACCCTTTTTGCGAAGTTCTAAAACCCTAAGGATAGAAAGTAAAAGAGTTATGAACTTATAAGGACTAGTTTTGCAAACATTATTAAGTTAAAGGTATAAAGGGTAAATAGTGAAAGTTATATAGTTTAAGGACCATTTCTGTCATTTCTCTAAAATATATAAGTATAGGGACTAATTGTGTAAAAGATAGAAAGTTAAATGCTTAATATGTTTATATTTAAAAGTATAGGGTAGAAAGTGTAATTATGCAAACTTGAAAGGTATAAATGGACTATTTTCATATACTTATCAAAAAACTATTTTTAGTTAACAACATAACACAACACTAGAGAGCTTCATGTGAGGGGTTTCATTTGGGTATTCGTTTTGACGAGTTTGCTGGGTTTACGATTTAAAGTGCCCTGGCTCCTCAAACGTTTACTACATGACCTCTGGATTATGATGGCCCGAACGGTGTTATGTTATAACTAATATCTAATAACAACATGACACAATACTAGGGAGCTTCATGTGAGGAATATGTACTTCTGAATTATGATGGCCCGAACGGTATTTTGTTAAGTAACATAATACAATACTAGGGAGCTTCATCTGAGGTGTATCTAATTCTTGATTATGATGGCCTGAACGGTGTTATGTTATATCTAGAAACCCTAAGAGTGATTACTTGAAAAACTTAAAAACCTAAACTAGGACTTGACATACATACAACTACACTACCCCCAGGATACGTGAGTGAGCTGTCTAAACCCTACCTTACTTACCTTAGACTCAGGTGAGTTTTCATAGCCTCACTCTTTTAAATGCTTTACAACCCTGTGAGGGGGATACATGCTTTAAATCGAATACAATTCTTTCTCTTTGGTTATTGCACGAGTGTTACTATCTGCCACTATTACATAACTAAATTCATGACCTTAATCACTTGCGCGAGTGAACGCGAATATAGTTGATAGATCTATTGGAGTTTGACAACTCCCGTTGGTTTGCTTGTGTCTTGGGTACCAATAAGTACTATATTTGAACCCTCTCTGAAGGATTAACTTTGGCAAGTTATCCTTCCCGTCCCATCATTGTTTGGTCTGCAGACCCCATGATCTGGACTTTTAAAGTGTGGTTCATGAGCTTAGTACAATATACCTTCTCTCTCTAAAACTTTTCCACATATAGGGTTTCAGCTGAACCCTGTGGAACTTGTATTCACTCTCTATCTACTTAAACCTATGACTCTCACTCAACCTTTTGTGTTGACTCTTTTAAGCATGTTATCCTAGGTATATGAGCACTTTAGGAACCCTGGCACGGAGTGGCACTGGACATGAGGACGTCCAGACTAGTTATCATTCATCTTTTGCTTTAAAAACGTATCTTAGGGACCTCTCTTTTGGTAAAAGTACATCTTTTACTGTAAAAACTCTGATGAATAAATGAATGATAACTCATTTTTAAAAAACGTCTCTTTTTGAGTTGTTTTCTATTATCTTGTCTCTGTTTCCATGAAGTAATACCCCAGACCTAACATCCGCTGCGGTCTATGAAAATGGGAGTGTTACAGATTGGTATCAGAGCCTTGGTTATAGAGAACAAAAGGATTTTCCTAAACTATAACCACTTTTTCCAAAAGTCCTCCTTGCCACTAGAATCCCCGAACTTGCCTTTAAACTCCCGACTTGCCTTTAGGTTAAGATTCCTGACTTGCCTTTAGGTTAGACTTCCCGAATTGCCTTTAGGATAAATTCCTCACTATTGCCTCTTAGATAGATTCCCCACTATTGCTATTGCCTTTAGGGTATAATATAGGTTAAGGATATGCTAAGATACTTTTCCCGGGTATTACAGTTAGATATGTCTTCCTTTAACAATCCTATCATCGTGTTTGACACCGATGATGAGGATACCTCATCGGATAGTTATAAGTATACCCCGGCTACCCCTACTCACTCATCCTCTGGTTCTAATTCTCCGGAAGAATTAGCCCATGATATCTTAGTTGCCTTAGCTTTAGATCCCTCCCCGAATAATCCCTATATGCAAGCATATAATGGTTATATGCAAGCATATGGTGGTGATATTCCTACCGTACCTACTTTAACTCCTACCCCATCTATACCTCACTATAGTAGTCAAGATTACTATGTTCCCGAATTAGTTTCCCCTCCCTGTAAGAAATTACGTATTATAGCACCCTCGCCTCCCCTTAGGTTTGAAATAGGAAGTAGTTCTTATAAAACACTTTTAGAAAGGCATGAAGAACAAATTGAGGATATACTTAGTCACTTAGATAAGTTGTCCTTAGGACATATCGAGGAAGTAGAAAATAAGATTAGTGACTTAGGAAAAGGTAGAGTTATAATTCAAAAAGAATATACTAGGTTAGAAAACGAACTAGAGAAAACTCGTAGTCAAATATTTAAGTTACAAACAAAGTATGAAGGACACTCTGATGAAGTAGTTACAGCTCATGTTAGACTTTCCACTATAGAAATGATCATCGAAGATATTAGAGATAGTCATAAGCCTGATATAAGGGATCTGTTAGAAGCAATCCAGCAACTTAAGAACAACAAAGGATCAAACTAGTAAGGTTATAGACTTAGTTATATAGGTAGTTTAATAGATAGTATGTGTGTAGTTTTCACCCTGTAAGATATAGGAACAAGTCGTTATAAAAGTTATAGTTTGCCAATACTTAGTTGCGTATCCCGCATTAAAATCCCCTGTGCCTTATATCTTAGGAACCACTATAGGCCTACTCTAAGAACTCGAGGTCATTAGAAATTTTAAAACTAGTAATTCTACTTAGGACTCATAATGATTATAATCCCTTAGATTAGTATCACTATAGACGGGGGGAAACAAACTTCCGAGGAATATAGTAAATCTTATTAGGAAATCCGCCCTTTTAGTTTTAGGATTCCCTATACTCTATTTCTCCGGTATCAGGCAATGTTCTAAGAGTTAGAACTTGTATCTTCCGTCTCTACGCAAGTTTTTATTAGTCAGAACTTGCAAGAATGTCTAATTGGAAATGACATTATTTTTATCCCATCTTATCTTGCGAACGTCTATAGAATGGCACGTAAGAGATCGACTACTCCCGCTACTCCCACTACTCCCACTACTCCCACTACTCCCGCCATGACTCAGGAAGCCATCCGGCAACTAGTTGCTAACAGTGTAACTGCGGCACTAGAAGCTAGGGATGCTAACATGGCTAGAAACCCTAAAATTCCTGTGGTGAAGAAGAGTAACTACAAGGAATTTATGAGCTCTCAGCTCTTCAATTTCAAGGGGACAAAAGGGGCCATAGGACTTATTCACTAGTTTGAGAGGAGTGAATCAGTATTCTCCCGTAGTAACTGTACTGAGGATTGTAGAGTTAAGTTTGCTACCGTTACTCTTACCGAAGAAGCTTTGTCCTGGTGGAACTCGTATGCCCAGCCAATAGGAATTGAGGAGGCATACAAGCTAACCTGGACTGAATTTAAGAAGCTTATGATTAAGAAATACTGCCCTCGAACGGAAGTCAAGAAAATGGAAGATGAGTTTTACAACTTGATTATAAAGGGGAACGATGGCTAAACTTATATTAAGAGATTTCAGGAATTGGCAACTTTGTGTCCCACAATGGTGCCAACTACTGAAAAGACGATAGAAGTTTTCATCGGAGGTCTACCCCAAAGTATTGAAGGGAATGTTACTGCCTCTAAACATCAAACTTTAGAGGAAGCCATTAACATAACTTTGAGGTTAATGGATCAAGTAACAAAGCACAACTCTGTGCCAGCACCCAACGATAATAAACGAAAGTTCCACGATGGGAGAGATTTCGACAACACCAACCCCTATCCTCAACCAAACCCAAGGCAAGAAGCTGCTAGAGCTTATGCCACCACTCCAAATGAGGGAAGTGGTTATGGTGGGAAAGCCCCTCTGTGTGAGAGATGTGCTTTGCACCACACAGGGACTTGTTTCATCAAATGTACTACATGTAACAAGGTGGGCCATCAGGCAAAGGATTGCAGGCACAAAGGACCAGCCACTAGGGGTAATCCGCCACTAGTAACGGTCACTTGTCATGCTTGCGGAGAAAAAGGACACTATGCAAATAGATGTTAAAAGAAAAGTACTGATGGTGCCCAAGGAAGAGTTTATATGTTGAGGAATAGGAATGACCAAGAATATCCGAGCGTAGTCACGGACTTAGGATCTAACCCATTGCCTTAGGTATCTATTCTCACCCTCGCACACTATCCATAGTTAAAATCTCGGGATGAGATTTTCTTTTACGATGGGAGACAGTAGCAACCCACTAACTTCCCTACTAGCTTCTCATAGGTTAGCTAAGCCCTACTAACTTAACTTAGGCCGTCACTAAGCATTATCTAGGTTAGATATGCCTATAGTTATTTCCTGAGTGAAATTTTTGCCTTATTATACGACTATTACCTATATGACCTTTATACAAGCTCACGTATCCACCTATGCCCAACACCACTATGTTTACATCATGTAAACATCCCAGTATGTCAAGTCTAGGCTTTAATCACATTTTCACTAAGTAAACTATCACTCTAGTACACTATACTTATCAGAAAACCCGAATTGCACCTATGTGTTTACAGTTATCTCTAAAACCCTAATTGCTTATCTAAACTAGTTTGAAAGTGTTTAAGGCTTAGGCATGAGTTATATTAGCAACTTTAGGATATATTAGACTTCTTAGACCATCGTACAACTCCCTAGAACTTAGGTACAAGTCCCTTAAGCACAAAACCCTAAACAGGTCATAAAGTCCTGAAATTAGGTCTAAATTATCCCAAATCTTTATCATAAGCTACCACCACTTAGTATAAGCCTCCTAGGACTTAACCTTAGTCACGAAACACTCATAAGACCCTAAACTAGGCACTAAACCCTAAGCTAAACCCAAATCTTTCACTAAGTAAAACTAGGTAAAAACTAAACCATAACTAGTTCTAACCTAAATCTAATGTTAGGTCACCATTTTGTAACATAAGAACACATAATCTTTAGAGAGAGAAAGAGAGTAGAGAGAGAAAGTGGAAGGAACTCTTGTGTGTGAAATGAAATGAACTTTGTTATTCCTAAGAGAACCAACACCCTCCTTGGAGGGTTACATTAGTGTTTATACTACTTAGTCTAGGGCTTCACATGACTTTTAACTTGTTACATTACTAGCCCTTAGACTTTAACAAAACATGTAAACATGAACTAAACTTATGTAAACATTGATAAAACTTGACTAAACAATATTCTAAAGCAACCTATTACAAAACTTAATGACCGAGACTTGATATTAATAAAACGTGTTCCTAACAATCTCCCCCTAAGGGTCGGTCATCAAAGGTTGCGTGAGATCATCATTTTTGTCTTTCATCTTCGACATTCATAGCTCTAGACGTCTTCAAAAAATGATTAGATGGATAGTGATTCTTTGTTCATCGTGCTTTGTTCATCGTTGTTGATGTGATCCAATGATGTAAATATCTGCCTTTAGTCACTCCTTTGCCTCTGATGGACTACCGCCTTTCCAACATGCTCATACATCTTTGACGTTGCTTCATTTTGCTTTGTTAGTTCTCTTTTCTTTGACATGGAATCTTTCTTTGATCATCACATAACTTCAGATCTTTGTCATTCAACTTTGTGGATTCATATTGACATAGAATCATTCTTTGACTTTTCTGCATCGATCTTTAGTGAGAACTTTTTGTGGACTTTGAGATGTATGTATGAGTATGTGGAACCCGTGTCACGATGGTGGTTGTAGCTGCATAAAATTTCGTTAGTAATAAACAACCGGTACTTATAGGTTCGGAATTAGAGATTGTTAACAGCATAGTGTGAAAACTCTCTCTAACCCTTACCAATGCCGTTCCTAATCGGATACTCCCGAAGGAGCTTACACGGACATACAAAAGTACACCCACGATTAGGTGAGTCGCTGGAGGTCACCCCACGACTGTAGACCACGTTGAGACCACCACGAACACTAAGCGTAACCCAAAAGAAGTTACCAAAGTGACCTGCTGTCAGGGGTGTTTGATATTGACCCTGGCAGGATTTCCGTTCAATCATTGAGAAATACATAAGTAATTCCTCTCATAAACGTTCTCGGCAGATTGCTAAGATCTGCGTAGGACTCTAAATTNTAGGTGAGTCGCTGGAGGTCACCCCACGACTGTAGACCACGTTGAGACCACCACGAACACTAAGCGTAACCCAAAAGAAGTTACCAAAGTGACCTGCTGTCAGGGGTGTTTGATATTGACCCTGGCAGGATTTCCGTTCAATCATTGAGAAATACATAAGTAATTCCTCTCATAAACGTTCTCGGCAGATTGCTAAGATCTGCGTAGGACTCTAAATTTTACAACTGGCGTCCATAATGTGGGACAACCACTCGTGGAAATATTCAGTGTTCCTAAGAGATCTTATGATAAATCTCGGGGCTCTAGACTCAATAAGTGCACATTTGGTTTCCTATGCGGAGGCATGGAGCAGAGGGCCTCCTTTTCAATATCAACCATCTCTAAGAGAAGGTTGATAGATTACACCGGTTCCCCGTGAGAATGAAACAAGTACCTTTTGAGAGATACTCGAGTAGCTAGAAGGTTTTAGTGCAGTGCGTCACTGGGTCCATGACGTCTTGTCTTCAATACCGGCGTCGCCTTAGCAACAATTAGTAGCATATGAATTGTACCCAGTGTCTGCCCTAAGGTTGATCAAATGGAGGGCTATTTCTTTTCACCCTTTTCTTTACTTTTCTTTTTAATTCTTCAACCCCTTCTTTCCCTTTCATTCATTACTCCTTTTTTCATATCATACCTAAGGACTTCTAATTCTATCTATTGGTGTTGTCCCTGGGTAGATCCCTCCGGCTCTGGCGGATCATAGGACGGTTTTCCTTAACCTTAGTCAACCTCATATCTCCTTGACTATCCTATTGTTGTCATTAGAACCAAATGATTGAAATTCTCCTCAAAGTGTTTGTAAACAAAAGCTTTTGTTAACACTTTGAGGGTTTTGATTTCATTTGAGAAAGACTCCCCTTTCACATGTGCTCGTGTATTAATTCATAAATTTGCACATGCGGGAGGAGTAAGCACTTTTGAATTGATCCATTCTCAATAGACTTGTACCCGAGGGACACGTTTACGTTGCTTAGTTAAAGGGATCCATTATCACCTTTTAGGTGATAACTAGCCCTAATAACTAACTTGAAGTTGTTAACATTCCTAAGTAAGGAAGTTAGACCCGTCAAAGTACTTATTTACTAAGAATTTCTCGAACCGGTACACTCTACTTGGACAATTCCTCTTCGAGACACGCTTACATCACTAGTTAGACTAGCTTGAAATTATTACCCGGCCAGGACAAGTCCTTTCGATTAATGACATTTTTAGGGTTCGTCAATTCTTGGGTGATATCTGAGTCGAGATCTCACGAGATCTTTTCACTTTAATCATACATGTCATCATATTTTAATCACCTTTTCTTTTTCTCCCCCTCAAAAATAGCATATCAAATGTTGTTTTTGAGAAATGTTTGATTAAAATATGCCTTTTGAGTTTTATGGGGAGAATTCAACGAGAACTTTTACTTTAGAACAAAGATCTTTCAAGTACTCCCCCTCAAATAGTGAACAAACTTTTTGAGATTTTGAATACGAGAGGGAATACTTGTTCTTTTAAGCAGAATTGTTAAAGACTTTGAAAATTTAGATTAATTCTACTCAAAAGTAAGAAGCTTTCGCTCCTTATATTAAGATTGAGGCACTGATGCGTACCTCAGGGTCCTTTCTTTACAAGTGCGGGTTGTACACTGTTATGTGTGCATAAGCCATAGTAATAAGATGTTAAAATGTGATAATGAAAAAATAGATAATGATGTACCAAAAGATGAGCAATTAGAGTAACGGTTCATCAGGACGACGGTAGGTGAGGATGTTCGGAATAGGTGCTCTTCTTCCAACCAAGCTTTCCATTGTACGAATGTGGTTTCTGAACTTCAATTGTTGGTCGATCCTATCCATGAACTTTAGAGCTTCTCGTACATCATTCCTTGTCCAACCCCTTTTGTTTCCTTGGTCATAACTCTTAAGTCTTTGATCCAGCTGAATTCTGACCAATTTGATCGTCTGATCCCCGAACTTGTGAGTCTCATCATATCTCATGAATCTCTTAGCTCCTTCTTTGGCGAAGACAACCCCAAATGGTTTTCTGATGAACGTGCCGGGCTTCATACCTAAATGAATGTTCATTTGTGAGGCGGTGAAGTTGAGAGAGGTTTGATAACTTTCAACTTCTAATTGTGCATCTTCAACCCTTGCCCGGATGATGCGTTGACGAGCAAAGATTAGAAGTGAGTTGATGAGGTCATACTGAAGGCTGCCGGGTAGATTTTGAACTTTGCCTTGAACCTTAAGTACATACATATCTTCGATGTCATTAGGATTCAATCGATGATAGTCAGCTTCACTGAATGAGTACTCTTTGTCATCACTTCGTCGGACCACAATTTTGTCGAGAAAGTTGTAACAAAATCTCTTTTCAGTTTCAGGAATGTCTGTGATGCCATGAATCCGGTGGTTTGTGTATGGCTTGCCTTTTGATTTGAACGTTAACTTCCATTTTTATAACCATCTGCGCATTTCTGGCCAGTGAAGAATTCCTATAGTTGCTTCAACATTGTACTTAGAAACTGATGTTGAGTGCAAAACCCTTCATTTGGTCTTCAAGATTATCAAGAAGGTATGATGCAGCCTTGAACTTGGTGAGAGATGTAGCGTGACGGTGTGCTGGATCGGTGTTGCCATGAATGAGATATTTGAGATCGTTGTTGAAGAAATACTCTTTCGGGATCTTTGGATTGTTGGGATGACCAATGAGAGGTAAAGGTTGGGAGAAGTCTTGAAACGTAAAGTCAGGATCATTTCCGGGATAGATTCTATCCCATAAAGGCCTCTTTTACCACGTGATATTTTCTGACAAAGCACGTGCACATTCTTCAATGTTGTATTCAAATTCAAGTTCAGATGTGGTGCATGTCTTGTATTCTGTGAACCCTGCTTTTCGAATCTCCACTAAATCAGAAAGTAGAAGTTTCTGGGTTTTCATAATCTTCTTGATTCGTTTTGTGAAACCTATTATAGATCCTTCTATTGGTACTTCTGATTCAGGAACATCAGGGTGAGCATCGACCATTTCATCGAACCAATTATAAGTTGGAGCAGAGGTGTCAATCCACTCAGGAGGTGGTATAACTGGAGCTTCTGTAGGTGGTTCTGTGACGTTGGCAGGTAGCTCTTGTGGAATTTCATACCCTGGATCTGGAGCATCCAATTCCTCATCCTCTTCCATTTGAACATCAGCTGCTGAATGTGTCGGGACTTCATCAGTAGCATGAGTACTTGTTCCTGCTATTTGAGGTCTAGTAGTGGAGCCATGCGTTCTTTTGCGTTTGCCTTGTTGTTGTTGTTGATCATCCAGATCGTCATGGCGTCTCTTTGTAGACTTAGTCTTTTTGCAAGCCTCACCTTTCTTTTTAGCCCTTTTGATTGACTTAAGCAGTGCTTTTCGAAGGTCTTCCTCATCTGGATCATTCATGATTGCTTCCAACAGCTTTCCCTTAAGATCACTAGCAGATGGTGTAGAAGGTAGAGTCTGAACGGTTATCGGAGTTGTTTGAAACTTTTGTGTTACGACCCTTTCAAGATTGTCTTTGACGTATAGTTCCACGGTTGCTGGGAGTTGTTCACGAACAAATTTTTGAACTTCTCCTGGTAATCTATTCTTAACTCTTTCTGCCACTGCTGCATCAATGTTGTAGACTTTGAATTGGTCAAGCTCTTTCTGTTGTTCTGAGATCTGCCCTTGTAACTTCTTCATTTGTTGTTGTAATGATCTCAGCAGACTTGGATGAGCAGTTTCTTGTGGTTCTTGGGTTGGCTGAGGAGGAAGTGGTTGAGTCATTGAAGGTTGATCCTGAGATGAGGTTACTTGAGGTTGTTGAAGTGGAGCAGTAAATGGAACAATCTCATGACTTCCGGTGATGTCAATGGTTGTGTCATCCATTTCTTGTTCTTTAGTCTGATCATCATTATCATTCCCAGTTTCATTATCACTTACTTCATTATCAGATTCTTCATCATCTTTCTTTTCTTCATCACTTATTTCTCTTATTATTTCATCACTACTTTTCGTTTCTCCTTCAGATTCTTCATCGACAACTTCAGTATCTTCCCTATCTTGACTGTTCTGTTATTCCCCGTCAGTAGACTGTTTTTCTGAACTTGAGGACACTTCACTCTTATCGGAGTTGCCTGAATCATCGGAATTCACCTTTTCTAGATCAGTATCTGAGAGTGTTTGAGAACCAGTTTCCTCAGACTTATCTTCTTCTTCTTCCTCAGATGACTGAGTTTCTTTTTCGACTATTCTGGTGCCAGACCCTTCACCTTTCTTTCTTAGCTTGGCTAACCTTTCCTCTTCTGAGCGTTTACTTTCTTGTAGGACAAATTGCATTTGTTCCTCTTCTTCAGATTCGGACAAAGGTGGAGTTCCGACTTCTTCCTCCTGAGGTTGTTTGCCCTTGCCTCTTGTATCTTTTGCCCTTTTGACAGTTGTTTCTTATGTATCCTCTTCAATCGGTTCATCACGAATGGTATGTTTCCTTGTAGGTTGACGAGTAACTTTCTTTGATCTAGACTTGGGAGCCTTGAAAGTCTTTTCAGCACCCTTAGAAACTGCTTTGGATTTCATGGAACTTAACCCGAGTGAGTCATTCTTTTGAGCATTATCATAGACTTTATAAGCATTAGTGTTACGAACAGCATCTGATAAAAGAATGTCAGGAATTCTCATGCCTTTTTTTGTGGTACTTTTTTTGTGGATTCTGGCTGAAGTGTACATTAGATCCATAGCCGGTGTGTGTTCCTTATCTTCCCTTCTTGAATCAATCTCTGAATACTTATGCATGAAGTATCCAGTAAGAGACTTGGTGAACCGGAAAAAAGGGATTTTCCTTGTTGGTGAATTTTTTAACTGTCAGGCTTGATTAGTCATATCTTCCCATATAATCTGAGCAAAGTCAATAGGAGCCATTTTGACAACTCCCCAGTAAAATTGCATCAGTTCCAAAGATGGGTGTTCGTGTTCGGTTTCTCTACCAGTTACACAGTTGGTGAGGATGGAGTAAAGAGTAAGCCATGTTTATGGTATATACTTTCTGTCGATTGATGATAGGACGGTGAGTTTGGTCTTAGATTCATCATACCCAAGTTCCCGTAGTAATATGATAATCTCTGACAACGAGGGACGTGGAGTGAACTTCTTGAAGTTTCTGGACCCTTCAGCTGGTAAACCAAGAACCGAGCATAGTGTTCTGACATTAAACTGAATGTCTCTGTGATCAAGACGAATCCCCATTGTTTTGCCATCCTTGCTTACATCAATAGATTTCCAGAATTGTGTCAAGTAAACCTCAGGAATGGAGCATGAACAGGTGAGTAGTTGTCGTATGTAATGATGTTGAATGATTTGACACGTTGGATGACATGGAAGTTTCCCTAGATCAACTTTCAGATTTGACTGTCCGATGTTCCTTTCATCTCCTTGAATTAGCTCGTGCCTAGGAGTGGTTCCTTGAGACATTATGGTACCTGAAATGCATCAATACAGCCAACGAACACAATATAGTGATGTTTATTGTTAGTGATCATCCCAGTTACCAAGTTGTCATCTTTTACAAGATTAGTTGTGACCAAAGAATAATGAGAAGCATAAGCATGCACAACAAACAAGGATCACACTAAAGTAGAATACATACAACACATTAAACACATTTAGACAAGACCATCATAAGTCAAACACAACCAATCACTTAGCATCATACTCGACAGATTCACAGAAACTCGATAACTTGTATTAAATCCATACTTGATAGAATTTAAAAAATTTGGGCAGAGTTTTGTTTCATAAAAGTTACAAAAGAAGAACCCATACTCGATGGTTCTCAATGTCCACTCCTTACTCGGAGACTAGTCACCAAAAAATGTATGTTCAATTATAGTACAGAGACCAAACTCGATAAAGGGCACATAGTCATACTCGATAAAGACATAGCATCCATACTCGATAACAATTACATATCCATACTCGATAAAAACAACAAATGATTGCATACTCGATAAGGCAATTAATAACTGCATACTCGATAAGGGTAAAAGAACAATCAACATACTCGATAAAAGAAAACATAAGCATACTCGATAACAGTAATTGCACCATACTCGATAATGATAGGTCATACTCGATAATCAACTACAAAAGAGAATACTCGATGAGACCTATAAGTCATACTCGATAACAGCAAGAGTGACAATGGAATGAATACTTACTCGACATCAAGGGAGCTTACTCGATAAGGATTCAAGGTTGACTTACACGAAGGCTAGACACAATTTTTGTCGAGTATGAATTTAAAATTTCATACTTGATGTAAAATTGTCTTTATGCTTCGAATAAGTAAAGCTTGAGTACTTACTCGATGAACCTTCATACTCGATAAGTTCATGAGATACTCGATAAGTTCATGAAATACTCGATATGTTCATCATATAACTCGATAATCCTCACATAGGGCAAAAAATTTCAGTATGATTTGGGTTATGGGTCTGCTTACATTTGATTTCAATTGGCATAACTAAACGTATTCCAACCTTAAAGCACAAATAAGCCAAGTAACACAACCACTATAGTGAAAACACTTAAGCATATAATACCGAAATCAAGTAAATGTAATCGAGAGATTCGAGGACTATGGGAGCATGTTATGGGAGCAAGTATAAGCTACAAACAATAACCAAAACTCATAAGCAACGACTCAATCACTACCAGTTCACCTATACGAGCCCTAAAATCACAATTTGACTAATTCACTCACAACGGATGACTTTGCGGCCAAATTAAAGATGAATTCTATTATCTAAAGACCTACCAACACGGCTTATCAAATCTAATTAGCCTAAAACATCACCACTGAAAAACACCCAATTCGAACCCATGAACCCTAATAAGCGAATTAAACCAAACAAGCCACAGAAGAGATTCAATGGATGAGTACGTGATAATGAGCAATTAATACATAAGATAAACACTTACAATTAAGAAAATTCAAAAATCACACAATCTTGGGTTGAAGAAAAAAAATGGCAGCGTTTAGGTGGAAGTTTTGGTTTTTAGAAAATAAAATGGTTTTTTTGACTTGTATATATAGGTGAAGGTTTAGCTTGTTGGCAGTTTTAGTCCTTGTATTAATTCATAAACCAAACTTTTGGCATTTTTGGCAATTACAGTCCCTTTGGTTATTAAGTTATGATGTATCGAGTCCAAGTAGTAGAGTCTAAGAGAATTAGTGACGAAACTCCCCCTCGAACCAATACAATAATATTGATGACGGTTTAGCAAAAGTTTTTGGTCGAGAGTTAGTTTGGAAAGAAGATACTTGATGAAGAAAATAATGAAAATAAAATTCACAAGAATACGACAATTTTCTCCCCCTCAAGATATGTTTACGAGAAAATGATGAAAATGTTTTGGACAACATATCTTGAAGTAGTGAATTTTTAAAATAGAAAAAGGAAAATAATGAAAAGAAAAATCTTTTTGAGTTTTTCTGATTTTATATTTTTGTATTTTGTTTTTGAATAATTATTTACAAAAGGTTTTGGTGTCTGACTTGCTTAATTGTTTTTAAGAAAGGATTGTAAATCATCTGGAGTCAAACACCTCATACCAATCCGGTGAACTAGTTCAGCAAACCGTGATGGAGCTAATGGTTTTGTGAGCAAGTCTGCCAGTTGGTATTCAGTACCCACAAAGTATAATTCAATTGTACCCTTTTCAACGTGCTCCTTGATGAAGTGATAATGGAGATCGATGTGCTTAGATTTGCAATGAAGAACAGTGTTGCAGGAGATTGCTATCGCGCTTTTGGAATCACAGTACATCGGGATTTTGTTGAATAAGTAGCCGTAGTCCATTAGTTGTGTTCGCATCCAAATGACTTGAGCACAGCAAGCAGACATGGCTACATATTCGGCCTTCGTAGATGATAATGAGGTGCAATCCTGCTTCTTCGATTGCCAAGACACAAGTTTGTCTCCAAGAAACTGCAAACCACCAGAAGTACTTTTGCGTGTGTCTACGCACCCTGCATGATCAGCATCTGAAAAGGCTATTAGTTCAAAACCAGAATCCCATGTTAATGGTTCCCTTTATGTATCGAAAGATTCGTTTAGCCTCATTGAGGTGATGTTCAGTAGGACTAGACTGATAACAAGAGCACATAAATACAACAAAGACAATATCTGGTCTGCTAGCGGTTAGATACATGAGTGACCAAATAATACTTCGGTATTTTGTGGGGTCAACAGGTTTTCCATGTAAATCCGCATCTAGCTTAGTTGCGTTGGCCATTGGTGTATTGTAGGTATCACAACTTGTCATGCCATGTTTCTTAATTATCTCTAGAGCATATTTAGATTGACTAAGGAAAATCCCACGGGGTGATTGATGAACTTGTAGTCCTAAAAAGAACGTAAGTTCACCCATCATAGACATTTCAAAATTTTGTTTCATTAATTTTGCAAAAGCGTTTGAATGCTTTTTATGTGTAGAAGCAAAAATAATGTCATCAACGTATATTTGCACAATTAAAACGTCATCCCCGTGTTTTTGGATAAACAAAGTTGGATCTATCAAGCCTTTGGTAAAATCATTAGCAAGCAAGAAAGCAGTAAGTTTATCGTACCATGCCCTTGGGGCTTGTTTGAGACCATAGAGAGCCTTCTTAAGTCTGTAGACATGATTAGGATGCTCAGGGTCGACGAATCCTTCCGGCTGACTAACATAGACTTCTTCACGTAATTCACCGTTCAGAAATGCTGTTTTCACATCCATTTGATAAACGACCATATTTTTGTGAGCAGCGTATGCAAGAAAAATGTGAACAGCTTCTAGTCTAGCCACAGGTTCAAAAGATTCCTCAAAATCAATTCCTTCTTTCTGAGAATATCCTTTAGCAACCAAGCGGGATTTGTTACGAATAACTGTGCCATCTGCGTCCAATTTGTTTTTCCAAATCCATTTCAGCCCAATGACGTACACTCCATTTGGTCGTTTAACTAATTCCCACACTTCAAGGCGTTTGAATTGGTCGTGTTCCTCTTGCATTGATTCAATCCAGTTGTCATAAGTGTGTGCTTCCTTAATGTTTTTGGGTTCTTCTTGACAAACTGTGAGTGCATAAATGCAATGTTCAGCATCGGAGTGAAGTCGGTGTCTTGTCATAACTGGAGCTGAGGGATGTCCAATGATGTTGATTAATGGATGATCTTTAGTCCACTGATGCGTTGAAGGATGAGGGTTATGGAACTGCTGCATATTGACTGATTCCAAATTGCATGTTGACGACTCTGCAATGTCTTCAAGGTTTGGAGTCGGAGCAAACGGATTGAAAAGCGCAAGTGGATCAAAATCTGCAGGTTCGGGTACTTGTTGTTGGTTCAGATCTTCAGCTGCATTGTCTGTATTGGAATCGGTTTGTTCAGCAAACGGGTTGAAGACTCATTACAAGGTGCACTATTGTCTACGGTAGTAGTTGTAGGAGCAGTTGTATCAGGTATTGGAATATGATCAGGTTGAGCAGCGAAACTAGTGGATACAGCTGGTGCACTTTGATCAAAAGTGTCATCAAACAGTGGTGCGAACAAGGTTTCCAATTCTTTGCGGGTTGGTGACAGTGGTGTAGTTGAAGACTCTGGGAAGTTAAGACGGTTGGTTGCGGGTCCTAAGCTGTTGTGCTCAGAAGCCATAGTAGAAAGTTCATCAAAATTAGCGTGAATTGTCTCTTGAATTTCCCTTGTACGACGATTATAGATCCGAAAGCCTTTTGAATTTTCACAGTAGCCAATGAAGATACCTATGTCAGCTTTAGCTTTGAGCTTCCCAAAATCATCACGATCATTATGCGGATAGCAAAGAGCTCCAAACACATGAAAGTTTTGAATATTTGGTTTTCGTTTGTAAACAATCTCATAAGGAGTTTTGTTGTGGCATCTTGTTATCATACATTGATTTTGAGTATAACATGCGGTTGAAACAGCTTCAGCCCATAAGTAATCTGGTAATTGAGCATTAATGAGCATCGTTCTTGCAGCTTCCACTAACGTCCTGTTGCGTCTTTCGACAACCCCATTCTGTTCTGGACTTCTAGCAATAGACGTTTGATGTTCAATACCCACTTTCTCAAAATACTCACGAAGAGTTTGATTCTTAAATTCAGTTCCATTGTCCGTTCTGACTGTTCTGACTGTGTTTCGAAGTTGAACCTGAATTTTGGTGAGAAAGGTGATGATCATGGAAGGAGCTTGATCTTTGCTTCGAAGGAAGTAGACCCAAGTCCATTTGGAGTAGTCATCAACAATTACTAATATGTACCTTTTGCCGTTAATTGTTTGAACACGCATGGGGCCACACAAATCCATATGAAGTAGATGAAGAACATGCATAGAACTTGGTTCAGTTTTAGAGCTGAAGTGGGCACGTTTGCTCTTTCCTTGCTCACAAGCGGGACATAAGTGATCTTTTGAATATCTGAATCAAGGAAGACCTTCAACTAGTTTGTGACGAGCAAGATCTGTCATGGTTTTAAAGTTGAGATGAGACATATGCTTGTGCCATAACCATGATTTTGTCGAAGTTTCATTTGAAAGAAGACATATAGGAGAAGAAGCGATCATGTATGACAAAGATATGGTATAAAGACTGTTTCCACGAGTGCCGGACATGAGATCATTTCCTTGTAAGTCGCGAACGAAGCAAGTTTTCTCTCGGAATGCTACTTCTAAATCCCCATCACAGAATTGACCGACTGAGAACAAATTGTGACCAAGGCCTTCTACATAATACACATGACTAATTTCGATGTTACCACTGACATAATCCCCATATCCCATAATTGCAGCGAATCGGTCATTCCCGAATCTGACAGTGCCAATGAACTTTGAAACAAAGTTTCTTAACAGTTTGAGATTGCCTGTCATGTGTCAGGAGCATCCGCTATCAACAATCCAAAGAACAAGTTGAACCACCTGCATCACACGAAGGAGACAAAGATGGAACAGGTGTAAGGGTGGAACCCAAAGAAGTTGTGGGTTCCGTTGGGTTAGATACACACACATTTATGATTTTAGGTATCCATTTAAAATTTTGTGTCCTTGCTAACCAACGTTGCCAACTCCAACTAGTTTGTGCTTTCCTCTTAAGGAATTCACTAGGTGGTGACATGTTCTTAGTAATATTGTTCGCAACTACGGGGGCGACTACATCAATGTTAGAAGCTACATTTGGCTTTCTACCTAGCATAGATTTAGAAGCAATAGTGGGCCTATATTTTCTGCCAGATGTTCGTTTCTTATGACGAGATAAAAGAGAGTTTGCCACACATTTTGCATGATCACTAGATAACATATTTTTACGACAAAACATAGATAAAGCATTAAGATGCAAAGCATTCAAAGGTTCAACATTCGTTACACAAAGATTAGGATTACAATTTTCCAAATCAGAATCTAAATATAGTGCAACATGAGTTTTATTCACATTCCTAAGGTGGTCTTCTACTTCAGAGGCTTCTAGTTTTCCACTTCTATGCTTCCAGATCCTATTCTTCCTTTTGGTGCTCTTACGCTTTGATCTGCTAACGCTAGGAGTGGTGACTATTCCTGTGGAAGTTGAAGCATTTTCATTAGAAATTTGAGAGTGTGTTTCCTTAGTGGTTGTGTCGATGTTGTACATGCCTGGTGCGATCACATTATTGCTAGCAAACTTTCCTTTTTCAAGTAACATAATTTTCTCTTTTAATTCAATAATGATATGCTTCTTTTCTTGAAGGTTAGATTCCAGCTCACGATTGCAAAAATAGATGTCATTGTTTATAACTTTTAATTCCTCTAGTTCCTTTCGATATTTTGAAATTTGACTTTGTAACTCTACAGCTCCATCCTTAAAGGAATTTGAAATTTTTTGACTTTGCAATTGCAATTCGAAAGAAAGACTTTGATTTTGACACCATTCAAGCTTCTTTTTAAGATGTGAGATCTCTTTTGAAAGTTTCAACATGTTCATGCAACAATTTAATATCATCAGTGTGATCATCAACAAGTATAGCAGTACCAGACTCATACAAAGAATTCATAATCACAGATAATATATCAGCATTAAGGACATATTCTAAGAGTCGATCAGCTTCTTTTTGCAAACCTTTGTTTTTTCTTTTTTGTTTTGAAATGGTTTGTTCGGTTGCGTTGAAAACTTTCATCATTGATTTTACCTCCGTCTGAAGTTCCTTTTCCCAGCGTGTAGCACAAAGACGCAAATGTTGAACATGTGGCAATAATTGTTTTCGAAAGACTTCTCTTTTTTCTTTTTCATAAACATTTTGAAAAGTTGCTACAATTATTTCTGAGTTTCTTTCAGTCACTTGTTCTAAAATGTTATGTCTTCCATAAACGTATCAAAATACCGCATGACACTACAACGTTTTGGTAATAGTTTAATTTAACTGGAGTCAGGTAAAGGACCATTTATTTGTGCTACTGGTTTTGCAGGACCAACATCAGAAGATGACTCATTTACTTGTATTAAAGACCAATGTTGTTCAGTTTTCTCTTTCTGAGGCACAAAAGATGCATTTAAATGAGGAAATTTTTAGTAATCAAAAGGTGTATTATAAAAAACATTGCTCATTTTAGATTGACTCTCATCCTCTATTTCCTCTTCTTCGTCTCGATTATATACAACAACACGCACAACAGATTCATCAAATAAGTGTTCTGCACTATACAGTTTTGGAATTTCCTTGAGAGCTGTTTTTAAAAAACTAGGTGTATCATAACCAAGAGCATAACCACACCCGGGAGGTCTTTTTTGCAAAGTGAAATTTTGAATAGTGTGATGGATTCACCCATTTTATAAACAACATTTTGGAACTCTTTGATTTTCTTTTCCTATTCAACAACTTCTTGTACGTAAGAATCAATCCGTTTCCTTGACTTTTGTTTATATTCTCGAAACTCAGCTTGACAAAGGGACAACTCAGATTTTGTTTTAGAAAGTTCATCGTTGAGTTGACTCATTTGTTGTTTATGATTAAACCTTTCTTGTTCCATTTGTGAGATTAAAGCATTTTTGGAAACGGTTAATTCACGTATTTGATGTTGCAACTCTTTTTCTTGAACATAAGATTTTTGGAAAGCAATTTCAAAAATTTTTTCCTGATTATCTCGTGTTTCAAAATTTGTTATTTTGAATTTTACAGCACTCAAGGTCTCGTTAATGATGCAATTTTGGCTTTCAGTTTGGTATTTATAGCATTGCATTTTTGGGCATGAATTTGGGTGGTCATAAGCATAGTTCTGAGGTCCGAATCTGAATCATTTGAAGGTTCATGTTGTTCAAATTGATCATTATAACCATCATCAAGTGGATCATCAAATACAACAGTTTGGTTCACTTGAACGTGATCATCAAATGTAACCACAGGGTCAATTTGATCATCGTCGTCAAATGTAACAAAAGTGCTTATTTGGTTATCCTCTTGACTAGATAATAATGAATTGATTTGAACAGCTTGTTCCTCATCTGATGCAGATGCAGAAGGGGAGGCAACATCATGTATTAAGCAAATGTTTAAATCATGTACCTCAGACAAACCATCAGTGTCATACACTAGGCCTGAATCACTCAGATGTAGTTCATGCATATTGGCCATAAGCATAACTGCAGCATTTGCTTCCAGATCTTCCATGTCATCATCAGATTGAGCATTGGCCATGAAGTTGTTGTCTTTATCATTGACGTTTCCACGTGCTTCATCCTTTAGAGCGAGAAGTAATGCCTCCTTGTGATACTTACTGCCTTGAGTTCTCGGTGAAGGACATGCAGTTGCTAAATGACCGATCCCATTGAAGTTGTAGCAACGAATGACAGTGTTACCAGAATCTGTATTACCCGTTTCAACAATCTCAACCCTTTTCTGAGGAGCAGCAACATTATTCCGAAAGCTGCCATTTGCATTAAACGCTGACCATTTCCAGAATTACCCATATTACCACGAAAACCAGATCTACCAATGTTACGATTCTGAACTTCAACTCGGCCATCATTAACAAAAGTTTGATTCCTTGTGTTAGATGAAGAACGAAGACGGTTGTTCGACTTGTTGGAGAATTTGCGGAATGCTTTAGCGATGAGTGCAATTCCTTGATTCAAGTTGTTAAATTCCTCTTCATCTTCATCATTGTTAGCATTGGAGTAGAACATGGAGTCATTGTTGTCATACGAATCACTTGAACTGATGTTGCTTTGTTGAGTAGAATCATATGTGAGTAGTGGTAGTGAAGGATTTGGTTGAGGGTAGCTGAAGTAATTTTGTTCCTGAACATAAGAATGATTTGATGGTTGTGGAGCAAAGTGAGATTGAGCAACCAGTGCTAGTGAGTTAGGATTAGGAGGAGGTGACAACGTTGTACGAAGAGCTCTATCCTTGTTCACTTCACTCTCATGGTGTTTCAGATAATCAAATAACAATCCATATGGTGCATCATGAAGATTCTTGCATTACAAACGTGACATATTTCTTCCATTCATGACCAAGACTACTTAGAAACTTTGTGTGGATAGCAATCCTGGGGAGTATGATGTTGTGTCGGTCCAAGTCGTTGATGGTGTTAGTGAAGCGATGATAGTAAGACTCAAGCGATTCCCCTGATTCAATCATGAATTCTTCATATTCCATATAAAGCTTAGATTGCATGTCTTCTTGATTCAATTCAGTGCCTTCCATCAAGAGATGAACATGTTCCCACATATCCTTAGCAGTTTTTTGAGCATCAATTCTACGAAAGATCGGATTAGGTATTCCCTGAAGAATGTAAATCATTGCAAGTTCATTTGCTTCCTGATGAAGTTGTTGCTCTGCGGTGAGTGAGGATTCAAGAAGTGGAGTAACAGTGTCAGGTCTTGGAGGATTTGCATTAGGATCACCTAGAGTCGTTGTAGTTGGCCATTGAATTGGAACTTCAAGAATAACCTTTTTCATAAACTTCCCATGAGGTTTCTTGAGTTCAATGAATCGTAAGAAACGGCTAGCCCATTGAACATAGTTGCCAGGTGTGAGCATAGGAGGAATATCAAGTGAGCCAGCTTCATGACGGGATTGCTGACTAGTGATTGCTTCGCATATTTGATCAAACCAGTGTGTTTGCTTAGTTGGTGGAAGATTGGTTTGCATTTGCTGATGTAAGAATGGTTGTTGTTGGAAGTGTGGTTGTTGCTGTGGAAATTGTTGTTGATGCATTAAGAGTTGATGTTGTTCGTGCATGTAGTATGGTTGATGATACGGTTGCTGATTCAGTTGTTGATACGGTTGTTGATGACGATTTTGTTGCGACTGCTGATGATGTTGAAGATAATTGAAGTACGGTGGTTGAGACATGATTAAGGATTATGTGAAATGGATCTTTAAGGATAAATAATATTGTTGTTGTAGATTAGATGTGTTGGTAAAAATAGATGGTTAAGTGATTCTGAGGTGATTACTCGATAATGTGAAGATTTGGGTTCCTTACTCGATAAGATAGGCTTACTCGTTAAGATGTTATTCAGGTTCCTTTACTCGATAAACTTAGGGAGATACTCGATAACCTTTGCTTACTCGATAACTTGAGTAAAAAATGGTATAGTATCGACTAGGAACTATCCAAGATGACCCTTACTCGATAAACGATAAGGGGTGATTACCTTACTCGATAATCTGGCTAACTTGCCTTACTCGATAAAACAGTTAACTTACTCGATAACAGATAGACTTACTCGATACCCCTACAATTATGCTACCCTTACTCGATAAAACACCCTCCTTACTCGATAGAAACAAACATGAACAGTACCCAAATGATCCAAACAGCCTCTAATCGATGTTTTTTCTACCAAATCTAACCTAAAACAACCTAGATTATCCCTTGGCGATTCATACCACTTGTTAGGTCACCATTTTGTAACATAAGAACACATAATCTTTAGAGAGAGAAAGAGAGTAGAGAGAGAAAGTGGAAGGAACTCTTGTGTGTGAAATGAAATGAACTTTGTTATTCCTAAGAAAACCAACACCCTCCTTGGAGGGTTACATTAGTATTTATACTACTTAGTCTAGGGCTTCACATGACTTTTAACTTGTTACATTACTAGCCCTTAGACTTTAACAAAACATGTAAACATGAACTAAACTTATGTAAACATTGATAAAACTTGACTAAACAATATTCTAAAGCAACCTATTACAAAACTTAATGACCGAGACTTGATATTAATAAAACGTGTTCCTATCATCTAAGCACCTCAAGCACCTTAAGCAAGCACCCTAGCACCTTGTACACCTTCTAGTCATAAGCTAGCAACCACCTAGGTAGCACACAAATAGGTGCATCACCTACTTGTGTACCCTTTAGGCCGTGGCAAAACACACACCACAAACACCTCCCTACAGCCCCCTATCTAGTTATAGCAGCCCTTAGACATCCCTTAGCTCGTCCTCATCACCATATAGCTGCCCTTACTCAGCCCCCTCCTCCTCGACACCTAGCAGCCCATTTTGACACCTAAACCACTCGTTACCCTATAAATAGCAACCAAACCCTTACCATTTCACTTCACACCTCCCCTCTCTTCTCTACCTCACCTATTCTGTAGTAATACGTCCCTAGAACCCTTAGGAGTCGAGTACAATAGCCCTAGAACCTTGTCGANCCATATAGCTGCCCTTACTCAGCCCCCTCCTCCTCGACACCTAGCAGCCCATTTTGACACCTAAACCACTCGTTACCCTATAAATAGCAACCAAACCCTTACCATTTCACTTCACACCTCCCCTCTCTTCTCTACCTCACCTATTCTGTAGTAATACGTCCCTAGAACCCTTAGGAGTCGAGTACAATAGCCCTAGAACCTTGTCGAAGTGAAAACCTAGTCGAAAACCCTAGTTTTCCCACGTTAAGCTTCCCACCACCAAGCAAGCCTTAAAATTTGATTCTAATAGTCTTAGTACTGACCTAGGATAGATATAGGATGCCTTAGAACCTAAGCTAGAGCCTTGATCATTTTCATTTTGAAGTTTTCATTTCGACACCCTAGTTTTAGAAAAATATGTGTTTATATGCTAAATTGCCTTATCATGTGCTATAATCTGATGTAGGAGACTTATTTAAGCATATATTAGTTAAACATAAGCTAGGAAACTCTTTTGTTTCCTAAAAATATAGTTTACATGATTTTAGGACTAGTTTTGCAAATGTTTTCATGCATAAGGGTATATATGGTAAATTTTTGAAAATATGAAGTCCAGTGACTATTGTTGACATTTCTTAGAATTACTAAGTATAAGGACCCTTTTTTTAAAGTTCTAAAACCCTAGGATAGAAAGTAAAAGAGTTATAAACTTATAAGGACTAGTTGTGCAAACATTATTAAGTTAAGGATATAAAGGGTAAATAGTGAAAGATATATAGTTTAAGGACCACTTCTGTCATTTCTCTAAAATATATAAGTATAGGGACTAATTGTGTAAAAGATAGAAAGTTAAATGCTTAATATGTTTATATTTAAAAGTATAGGGTAGAAAATGTAATTATGCAAACTTGAAGGGTATAAACGGACTATTTTCATATAATTATCAAAAACCTATTTTTAGTTAACAACATAATACAATACTAGGGAGCTTCATGTAAGGGGTTTCATTTGGGTATTCGTTTTGACGAGTTTGCTGGGTTTACGATTTAAAGTGCCCTGGCTCCTCAAACGTTTACTACATGACCTCTGGATTATAATGGCCCGAACAGTGTTATGGTATAAGTAATATCTAATAATAACATGACACAATACTAGGGAGCTTCATGTGAGGAATATGTACCTCTGAATTATGATGGCCCGAACGGTATTATGTTAAGTAACATAATACAATACTAGGGAGCTTCATGTGAGGAGTATGTATTTCTGGATTATGATGGCTCGAACGGTGTTATGTTATATCTAGAAACCCTAAGAGTGATTATTTGAAAAACTTAAAAACCTAAGCTAGGACTTGACATACACACACCTACACTACCCCCAGGATACGTGAGTGAGCTGTCTAAACCCTGCCTTACTTACCTTAGACTCAGGTGAGTTTTCATAGCCTCACTCTTTTAAATGCTTTACAATCCTGTGAGGGGGATACATGCTTTAAATCGAATTCGAGTCTTTTTCTTTGGTTATTGCACGAGTGTTATTATCTGCCACTATTACATAACTAAATCCATGACCTTAATCACTTGCGCGAGTGAACACGAATATAGTTGATAGATCTATTGGAGTTTGACAACTCCCGTTGGTTTGCCTGTGTCTTGGGTACCAATAAGTACTATATTTGAACCCTCTATGAAGGATTAACTTTGTCAAGTTATCCTTCCCGTCCCATCATGGTTTAGTCTGCAGACCCCGTGATCGTGACTGTTAACATGTGGTTCATGAGCTTAGTGCAATATACCTTCTCTCTCTCTAAAACTTTTCCACACATAGGGTTTTAGCTGAACCCTGTGGAACTTGTATTCACTCTCTATCTACTTAAACCTATGACTCTCACTCAACCTTTGTGTTGACTCTTTTCAGCATGTTATCCTAGGTATATGAGCACTTTAGGAACCCTGGCACGGAGTGGCACTGGACATGAGGATGTCCAGACTAGTTATCATTCATCTTTTGCTTTAAAAACATATCTTAGGGACCTCTCTTTTGGTAAAAGTACATCTTTTACTGTAAAAAATCTGATGAATAAATGAATGATAACTCCTTTTTCAAAAATGTCTCTTTTTGAGTCGTTTTCTATTATCTTGTCTTTGTGTCGATCAAGTAATACCCCAGACCAAACATCCGCTGCGGTCTATGAAAATGGGGGTGTTACAACTATTTTTCCTTTTTCAGCTTCCTTGATATCTTCTTCGAATTTTACTTCCATAAAATCAGTGAATTCTTTGTCAAGATTTGTTTCACTGATTTTCTTTGAAGTAGCCATGAACGGATCAGAATCGTTAAGTAATGCATCTAATTCTTCATCAGTGACTTCATCGATGTTAAAGCAAGTGTCATCATTGGAATGTGGATATTACATTGCCTTATCGATTAAAAAGATAATTCTATCTTCTCCAACTCATAGGTTGATTTCTTTTCCTTTGAATTTAATAATCGCATCAGCGGTATTTAGAAAAGGTCTCCTTAAAATGAGAGGAACTTCTATGTCTTCCTCCATCTCAAAGATCACAAAGTCTACTGGAAAGATGAATTTACCAACTTGGACAAGCATATTCTCAGCAACTCTAACAGGATATTGGTAAGAATGGTTAGCTAATCTGTAACACCCCAACCCGAGAAGGGCTAAAGTGTTCATAATGGAGTCAGATCAGAACACAAGTGAAACGGAGATTCATACAATAAGCAAAGGATACAAGGTACAACAAAACTAAAAAAAAAACAAAGGCTAAAATACAAAACAAAAGCCAACTCAGACTAAGGCCCAATCTCATAATATCTAGTCACTTCTAAGTCCAGTCCAATGCTACAAGGTGAAGTCTTCTAAGCCCAAAAGCAAAGCCTTCGTCAATAACCCAGCTTCCTACTAAACCTGCCGCATGAGAAAAGAAATGCGGCTGAGCTTAAAAGCTCAGTGAACAGATATGAAAGTAAACAAGCACAACAAGATAATACCATAATCGAGAAAGTACAAGAGAGTTTTACAAGTGGTGTCAAGGTATGTCAAAAGATTTTCAAGTCAAGTTATGAAAGATTATCAAAGTTGAGTACGAAGAGTTATCAAGTTAAGTACCAAAAGGTCATCAAGAATAAAGTGTCAAAATCATCAAAGTTAATGTCAAAGGATTCAGTATTTAACCCCAGGCCACACAAAGTATCCACACACATATAGGTAGTCCAATGGAGTGATCAACTCCAAATTTGAAGGGACCGCATGCACGCATGCCCAATCACCACACACATGAAGTATATCCAATCTGCATAATCATAAGGCATAAGCCACACACATATCACACAAAATAGGATGCATCCATACGCCCCTGCTGGCCAATCTCAAT